>BPTQ01000004.1:102674691-102736469 GCA_019973895.1 Chrysanthemum seticuspe
CCCAGAGGAAGAAGTTATGGTCGCTAGAGATTCTCTTTCGGTTATCAAACGCATCCCAAGGGACACTCTTATTTTGTTCGAAGACAACTCTCTTTGAACTCACCGATTCTTCCAAATCACGTACGCAGTGACCCAGGTACTGCTGAAAATTAGAAGTTATGGCTACAGTGTTTCACTGTTGGTCATCGTATACTTAACTTGGGCCACAGATGGGATTCAACTTATTAAACCTCCCGATAAAGAAAAGTGGGAAAAGAAACGTAAAGAAAAATTAAGAAGTTGAGGAAGAAAGAGGCTAAGAGTAAAAGAGGAAAAATATTAGCATGGATTCCTGAAGATTCATGATTGATAAACACTACAGGAACCCATCTAGGGAGGCCGAGACCGCCTAGTATCCTGCCAATAAGGATTGGAATCAGTGGAATAGTGAGGTACTGATTGGATACAGGGATCTACCCAAGGACATCACAAATAGTTAGTACTTAGAAGTCCTTAGGTACGATTATAAAAAGGAGAAAATGAGAATCGGAGAAAGAAGGAGTTGAAGAATTAAAAAGAAATGCAAAGAAAAGGGTGAAAAGAAATAGCCCTCCAAATTATTCAACTTAGGGTAGACACCGGGTTCAATTCATATGCTACTGGTTGTCACTTTGTGACATCGGTATTGAAGATTAAAAGTCGTCATGGACCCAGTGACGCATGCACTAAACCTTCTTAGCCACTCAAGTTTCTCTCAACAGAAGCTTGTTTTATTCTCACAGGGAACCCTACGCAAACTATTGGCTTTCTCTTAGAGATCGCTGGTATTGAAGAAGGAGACCCTCTCTCTAGTCTCCGCTCAAGAAAACCAAAACGCACTATTGAGTCTAGAGCCACGAGATTCATCAAAAGATCTCTTAGGTACACTTGACATTTCATCACTTGATATTCAACAATAAGAGCATCAGTGGTACATTTTCGAGTCCTTCACAGATCCTATCAATCTGTCGAGAACATTTATGAGAGGGTTACAACTGTGATCCTCAGTGATTGAATGGAAACTCCTGCCAGGGTCAACATTAAATAGCCCTGACAGCAGGTCACTTCGATAACTCCCCGTGGATTACGCTTAGTGTGTCTCAAACGGTCTACAGTCGTGAGGTGATGCTTCGGTGTACCTCAGCGACTCATCTGAACTGTAGATGTACTTCGGTACATCGCGTTATCTCACTTGTGGGACTCTAGTTCAGGAACGGCCTTTGTGAGAATTAGAGTTGTGTTTTCACACTATGCTATTAACACTCTCGAAGTTCAAACTTGTAAGTGTCGGAATCCGCTTATTACTAACCGTTTTAAATGTTTTCTTCTTATGGAAGCTCCGGAGCGGGATGATCGTGCAGATTCTTCTCATGCTCATGCCAACATCATCACTAATGGAAGTTCTATCCAAAAGCAACACAATAGTCAGAATGATTCTTCGTCAAATCAAAGAATCTACAAAGTTAAAGACTTAAAGAACTTCATCAGTACTGAATTCCAACGTCAAAGAGCGTGTGAGCATGTTGAAGAATGACGTGGAGACACTGTAGCAGCGAAGCAGACCTGAGGCAGACTTGGTGCAGACAACAACATACTATCACTTTCATCACAAAGAATAATGATCAAAGAACAAAGTTAAAGATGACGTCAAAGCATAACTATTCAAAGAAAACTATCTCTCTACACTGGGGAGATTGTTCGAATCAAGGCATTCCTTCTCACAAGAAAGAAGAATGTCAGAAGACGTCAAAGCTACTATTACATCAACGCCTTCACCGTTTTTCATCACCAACACTTGAGGGGGAGATTGTTGGAATCACTCCTAAACCTTAATTCAAGTGTTTGTTACTCATATGTAATAGGTAGCTTATTATGGCCTTTATGTTTGTTTAAGGTCAAGCTTATGTAGAAGGCCCATAAGCTTAGGCCCATGTCCAATAAGGAAAAGGGAAGGAGTGAGAGTGTTGCCCTAGCTCCTTGCCTATAAATACTCTTGTATAACCCTCACTTGAGGGTTGGTTGTTCAAGTTATTTCTTTCACTCACTCTCTACGCATAACCGTTTCCTTTATATCGTGTGTGTGTGTGTGAATCTTGTTCAATCGCCTCTCTATCTCTTTCTAGTAAGCTTGTGTTGTAAAACTAGTGACCTAACACCCCCGAATTCCCATTGTTCATCTCAAGTGGGGGGATGTTATGTTATCATGTTATGTTCAAAAAAAAAGTTGATTGAGTTATGATTTTGTAAAGTGCGATGTTATAAGCACTATAGTATGAGCTTTATTATTTAGTATCGAGGAGGCCACCTCGGTCACATTGAAAGATTGGAGTTGGAGTTATACCAACTGAAGAAGAAAAGGTAGTGTGCCCATCACGACGTCCTCTAATGACACATCTACCTTGCATTTCATGATCTGGTCTCTAGACTTCTAAGCTTGAACTTTGGGTGGACGGTAAGTGGTGATGACTTAGTTATAGATATAGACTACCTGCTTGTTTTTCATTTTACACCAATTATATATCCCATATCTTATCCTACCCTTTAGTCATGAAGCGTGTCCAGGTGATGCAGCGAGCAATCTTTGGTGTCTTGGCCATGGATTTGGTCATGTATCATTGATTTTGTCCACTTCTCCGTGATATGTTAGTAATGACGAGTCACCATTTAACCTTTGTTGTGTCTACCCATATTGCCTTCGAGAGTTGTTTAGCCCTTAACTCTAGTGGTGGAGATTTGTGTAACCGCCAAGCTTATGATAGAATACATGCTATGACTGTGCGATTGAGTGATCACCCCGAAATTGACACTTAGAATAGTTGAGAGATTTGAGTGTTTGTTCCCCTTTCGTGAGGTGTTCGGCTTTATTTTATTCTAGCATAAGGGATTTGTAAACTCATATTTTCTAGGTTTTGGGAGATATCTTTTTAGGAATCTATCTAATAAAGTCTACTTGAGGGCAAGTAGAGTTCAAGTGGGGGGATATTTGATAACATCAAATAGTCCTGAATATTAAGTGTCAATTTCCCCCGTTAATGCTCATTATTTATATCATTTATATGGATTTACGCTTGTTTTCCATTGTTTTACACTTTCAGGTAAATTACGAGCATTGGAGCTAAAGAGACGCGGAAATGGAAACGTTACTAAAAATTTATCACAGTATGCTTATTTTGAAGAAGTTACGGCGTAACTCATCTCTCACATTACGCCGTAACTATTGCGTGACCCAGAAGTCCAACTTATCAAGAGGTTACGGCGTAACTCCTCCCAAAGGTGGAGAGTATCTGATCCAGCTGCTTGAACGTCCTCAGCTATAGTAGAAACGATAGTAGGTACGTTGTTAGACATGATTCCAGATTTTACGGGATTTTACTATTCTTTGATTATACCGGGAAATTGATTCTTTCACGGGATTTTACAAAATCAAAAGAACAACCGTAGAACGTAGCACGAAGAAGTGACAAGTCTCAATAGACAAGTAGTAAACTTGACAAGTCGCACCCTAACCAACTCGCTTAAGGATCAACTCGCTTAGTGGGCAAGTCGCATAAATGGACAACTCGCTTAACAGCCTAGTCGCATAAACCAACTCGCTTAATAGACATGTCGCTTAAAACCCAAGTCGCGTAAAGATACAACTCGCTTAATAGACAAGTCGCTTTAAAACCCAAGTCGCTTAAAGAATCAACTCGCTTAATAATCAAGTCGCATAAACCAACTTGCTTCCAAAAACAAAGCAACTCGCTTCAAAGAAACGTATTACCGTGGCTCAACTCGCATTGTACAATTTTCAAAAACCACCACTTTAACAATCAAAAACAGCCCAACCACGATGATTCAAGCCTTCCAATTCAAAACCTAAACACATATGATGATCCTAAACATAAGAGTACAATCAAAATTCAAAATTTAACACTAGAAATTAACCAAATGATTCAAACTCTTCTAAACACTTATAACCTCAAAAACCTTATGAAATCCACCAAAACAAAGAGCATGAAAGATGAGTGATCAAACCATGGCTCTTGATACCATTTGTAACATATAGGATTTCACAAACACATCAAACCATAATCATAAGAGGCGTATACAATGTTTAGAGAGAGAAATTTCTAGAGAGAGAAAATGGAAGAGAGTTGGGAACTATGTGAAACAAAAGAAAAATTGTATTGAAGCTCCAACCCTCTACCTTGGGAGGTAGAGGGTATTTATAGTTTCTTACAAGACTCGCCTCCTACGGGCTGTGGATCAGGCATACAGTGGGTAAAGACCCATCCGTCCTCCACGATTTTACTTAACTAATTACTTATTAACATAACATGACTACGACTATGAGCTTTCTAACGAATACAAATACTTGAGGTGACCGAAACTTTAACCAATGTATTTTCTAAATCCTAACACGTGTAATGTTTATATGTACAACCGATGTGTGTGATTTAAGCTTTAAATGTATACCAAATCCTTTAGACCTTCAACAACACTCACTGACAGTGTACCCGTTCGTATAGTATAGTGAGTCGGCAAGACTGCGTCGTTCGCAAGGAGCGAAAATATCCTAAATGTCTAGTAGTTTTTAAGTTTTCAATGCGTTTTAAATTCCCCAATTATGTTTTTAATGCTACTAACTAAGAAATTGAAAATAAAATAAAATAAAATAAAGAAAAGTAAAATAGACAAACGATAGTTCTGTGAAGAGAAGATGAAAAGATAAAGACATGATTGCCTTGCTAATCCTCTAATTTCATTAATGACATGGTTCTAGTGCAATGTTTATCTAGTGTGCTTTGGTGAATCTAAGGTAGAGGAGGTCGAGCACGGTCGCTTCAGCTCCTAACTTCTTCCTAGAAACTGGGCACGTTCTTTCGTGTTTGCTACCCTAACTAATGATCTGAGCAGTAAGTCTCATTAACTGATCTATGTAACCTATTTTTTGTGTGGGTGCGAAACCATTAATTTTTCTTGATAAAGGAGAGAGCACCCTAACTATGGACTTAAAAGATCTGCATGGTTAGCTAGGTAAATAGGTGTAACGAAACATGTAACATTTAATTGGTGTGTAAACAAAAAGAAAATATCGGCTTACTAGGGTGTTCAAGGGGTATCGTGCACTAAAGAAGAGTGCAACAAAAGGGTTTTTCACTGGGTGATTAACAAATCAATGTGAAAAGTCAACATACTCAAACAATAATGACACGTTATGGGTTATTTGGGTTAAATCCTAAAATTTATTCCTTATGGCCTAATTATACCGATTACATCTGGTTTCCTCAGTGCAATGCTCATTATTATGGTCTTGATATGCAAACAGGGTCAAATTAGAAATATATTACAAGCCACCAACACAAAATCATTTGTAGTAGGATTTATGTATAGTGGAAAAACGAAATAGGCTTAATCCTCACCATTGAAATATAAGGGTAAATGTGCGCTCGATCATACGCTAACTAGTCCAGTTAAGAAAAACATGTCTAAAGATTTTAAATTAAGGCATAATTTTCAAAATAAACTAGCAAGAAGGACAAGCAGTTATCATTTCTATTTCCCTCCTCCGCTTAAGATGTACAATGTCCCAATTGTACAAATATAAACATTTAAAAAGAAAGAGAAAATAGAAATGTAACAGAAAACTCCTCTGATTATTGCTCGGAATGATTATGCAGTATAGAATGCGAACAATGGTAAAAATAATGATGTCTTAATTCTCAGCATAACTCGTATAAATTGTATAAAATTTCACTATCATTTAAGGTTCCAACAAAAGAAGACATCATTTGTGGTGGATCATACATTATAACCTAAAAACGAAAACGAAAATAAGAACTAAAATGCAAATAGGCCTCCTATACGGTGTATGAGACATAAGTTGATACGTCGTATGGACGTATACGTCTTGTGTACACAAGTTTACATACGTCGTATACTGTACCTGGACAGATATGAAAATAAAAGATAAAAATAAAAATAAAAGGGAAACTAAACTATCTAGGTTGTCTCACGGCAATCACTTTTGTTTATTTACAAGTCATTAAGTTTGACTCAAAGCCTTCTTCTACGTAATCCTTCGGACAAGATCTTCTTTATCCATTTCTTCTCTAACTTTATTCTCGATACGTAGCAGGTTCATGTTGCTTGCTGGTAACACTTCATGTAGCAATTTCCTAACATGAATAAATGGTTCTCCACCATCAATAATGTACCATTTAACTTCATATGTGTCCACAAAAATTTTAGGAGGGTCGTAACTAATCATTAATCTTGCGCATCTATGTATCTCTTCTTTCTCTAATTCCTTAAAGTACCAAGGTTCATTCTCTTTTGATCCATAAATAGGTTTAGCCAGTTCGTGACAGTAGTGTGATAAACGTTGCAATATCCTTTGCCTTCTTCCTCCTCGCTACTTATACTCCTCGCTTAATCGCTCGAACTTATTCCAAAGTTCGTCTGCTACCTTATCATAATCCATCACCATTCTTTCATACTACATATCTCTATATCTCTCAAACTTCACCTTGTAGCTAAGGTTCAACCATTCATTATTTATTTTCTCCAAAGCTTTAGCGTCAATATTTCTGTGATCAATGAATCGCAACCCTAAACATTGACCAAGAGTTATATCCATAAACCTTATTATCCTGCCTCCTACTTTAATTTCCATGTTAGCAATGTCATAATTTGTTTCACCAAACACATTATCATATAGTTGAAGGAAACTTTTGAACACTTCATCTTTGTCCACAAGGTTATTCTCCTTCATTAGGATCTCGTTACGTCAATTCCATTGGATCCATAGTGCAAACTTGGTATCTTGGTCCATGCTTATATTATCAGCAAATGCCCCCTTAAACCATTTACTAAAAACCATGTCATAATCCACTATTTTATCCAATTGTTCACGCCTAGCAATGTATTCATTATCTTTCTTATCTACTTCTTCATCAATATTTTTCTCATAATCAGTAAGTTCGTATCCATTAACATGTTTATCCTAGTATTCTCTAAGACCTTCCAAATCTATTGGCTCTAATACCTAGTAGTTATCAAAAGTTTTAGCAACCCATTGTTCCAACATTCGTTGATCAGAATGCATATTATATTTGTCAGTTTTGTATACGTTGTATGCACCAGTGTGTGTATATGCCGCATGTTCCTCTCAGCTTTGTGACTCTTCATCATCACTTGATACAATTCCGTCGATGCATATTATTCAAATCTTTCTTCATCAATAAATCTTTGGTCCCCTTATTTAAGGTCAACCCACACATCAAACTGATGTACTTCAGTACTGTTGGTCCGATATATTTTTGTAAAACCAAGAAAAGTATGAAAAACAGTTTGAGCAAATGAAAATAACTGATGAAAATTAGAAAGGAGAACATGTTTACACAATCTTGACCTGCTACTACTAATAATACCTATTTGTACATTAAAACTATGTCAGTCTCATTTAGAAGTTAAGGTAAAAGCTTTACGAAGGATAGTTGCGGAATATTATCCCCGATAATGACAAATGTTATTCTTCAGTTATGAAGAGGAATATTCTACACTAGAAGAAGATGAATATTCTAGTGGTGGAATCAATTGCTTATCACTTCTACCATCCTCCCTTTATATACTAGGGAGATAAATTATTAGTAGTTACGAGATAATAGTAACTCGCAAACTAGAAGCAAACTGGAAGTAAGGTGCACGTGCCTTTGTGTGGCTAGGGTTGCCTTACTGTTGCTAACAACAATTTTTACATGAAAGTTGCTTTCGATTATATTGATGAGTTCTTATTTACCCAAGGATTTTCTTGCTTTGCTATTCTAAATTACTCCTACCCAAGTGTGTCTGAGAACTTCAGCCAAATCCTTCTTTATATTTAGCGAATATCTTTAATTATACGCTAAATATATCTGATTAGTGTTAACTGGTCACGATGCATAGATCTTTAGGATGGTTTTTGAGTTGATAAGTCTTTCAAAGTCCTAGAAACATTTGTTAGTCCTCCAAGACTCTGTTTGTTTGTAACTCCTTATACTTTGTTAGCTGACTCCTGATAAGGATTTAAAACATACGTTTTTAGGGGGTCATTTAATCCCTAAATCGACACATTTTATATCCGTTACTACTTAAAATCGTTCATTTTCACATTTTAGGTCTTTTGGAAGCAAAATGCGGGAATGAAGCATATTTGGACGAAAAGGAGCGAAAACATGAAGAAAATGGCAAAGTCAAGATCAAAGACCATCCAGCAGACCTGACGGTGGCCCAATCAAAGGGCGATGCCGTCCCACATAAAGAAATATGATCAGAATACATGTGACGGCTCAGAACAAATTATGGTTCTACAACTTGACGGTGTCACGCCTAAACTCTGGAAGGCGTCTCCCTCATATTCCACACCAGACGCCCAAGAACCAATCTTAGACGACGTCCTTCATGAAGACTGACGGCGTCACACCTATAAACTGACACCGTCCTAACGATGACTTGGCCCAAACGGAACCCTAATGATGGCGACCTGACGGCGTCACTAGCAAAAGGTGACGTCGTCACATTTGTAAATATATATATATATATATATATATATATATATATATATATATATATATATATATATATATATATATATATATATATATATATATATAGAATTTGATTTTTACATTTTAAGAGGTAGAACTTTGGAGAGCAAACCCTAATTTAGTTGTAGTCCGACTTGGACAGTAATTAAGGGTTCCATACCCTACTTTACATCATAAGATAAGTTTGTTAATCCATATTATCATTATGTCTATCCCATGTTTAATTGTATGTGTGTATGCTTGCTTGTTTACCATGAGTAGTTAAATTATCCTTGTGTTTGCTTAGATCTATGAAACCTAGTTGTTAATTATTGTTAGGTTGTCTCTTGTC
Organism: Chrysanthemum seticuspe; assembly: GCA_019973895.1. Lineage (NCBI taxonomy): Eukaryota > Viridiplantae > Streptophyta > Magnoliopsida > Asterales > Asteraceae > Chrysanthemum > Chrysanthemum seticuspe. Next base: position 102,683,611 of record BPTQ01000004.1, read on the forward strand.
TTAATTGGTAGACCTAGAGTAAGGAAAACTGCCTTCTTATTTAATTGTTAAGAGCTTGAACGTCCTAAATAGCAAAAAAGCTTAGGAGTGCACCTAGGCCATTCGTTGTGTTTATTGCGTGAGTTGTAGCTTGTTGATAGTAGAGTATTTGGGGGAGAGACTTATGTACTTGCCGATCCTGGATAGTCTAGAGGAGAGTTAAAATTCATAGAATTAGGGAATTAGGCACCCCCTATGACCAAATGGAATACAACGCACCAATTAAGATGATGATGTGACAATTCAACCAACCAATAAGAGATAACTAGGGAGTAAGAACATCTAAGTAAACACATTTTAATCATCATACGAGCACACCTACATTAGCATAATCCATCCTTAGTTAATTAGTTAATTAGTAGTTATAAAAAGTAGTTATAATTGGTAGAAGTATCACCCCCACTCCTATACCTCGAGATATTTACATGCTTTCCAAAAACAAAAAAAGACTAAAAAGAATCTCCCTCAACCTCACCTTCTCATCATACATCTGTTTCTAGCATCTCTATTCCCCTAAGAACGAATCAACCCCCTGGGCTTACCCCATACTACACTACAAAGATTAGGTACACTACTTAGAGGGTTGAAAAACTTGCTCGTACAAAAGGAAGTCTTTTCGACCCTGAACCCACGCATCAAGTTTTTGGCGCCGCTGCTGGGGAATAAAATAGCTAGTTAGTTTTCTATCTCGATTAGGTTTACTCGCTTGATTCCTATCAAGTGAGCTTTTTTCTTTTTTTTCATTAGCTTTCTTTTAGTCTATCCCCCTTCTTTGTGTTTTTGTTCGTAGCCTCATCACTTTTCATCATGGAAGGTGATAACCCATCCAACAACGATCCACCAATCCACCACCAAATCAACCACTTCCACTCAACTAACCACTACACGACCCGCCAAGAGGCCGTACTCTTGGTGAATACTCTAGACCGATCCATCAAGGCTATAAGAACACCATTAAGCTCCCACTTCAAGCTTAAACTACGACCCTGCGATCTGACACCCTCCGGTTGGTGCAAAACGGATGTGCATTCCATGGATTTCGTTCCGAAGATCCTAATCATCATCTCAAGGATTTCCTAAAAATCCTTGACTCCATTGACCTTGATGCTACCACACGGGATACCACGCACTTGCGTCTCTTCCAATTCTCTCTACAGGACCAAGCTAGTAATTGGCTTGAGCGACTTCCTGCGGGATCTATCTCAAGTTGGGATGATCTCACCACCCGTTTCCTTGCTAAGTTTTTCTCACCTACTCTAAACCAACCACTTGATCGACATTCCTTTAACCTTCTTCGCTACCAAATCACTAGTGAAATCGATGAGCTTAAATAATTACATAGGTTACTTGAGAGTACAATTGAGGATGCACTTGAAAAAGCGGCTAGCACATCGGGTATTGATTCAATGATTAGCAATGACTCGGATAATAACTTAAGAGGAGGTGACATTGAGGTCACTAAAATGATAAATAAAAGTGAGGATGAGGAAACTAATGCCTATTTTAACCGTTATCCCATTAAGGAAGAAATTGCATACCACAAGTACATAATCGACAATCCTCGCCCACCCATCGTTAGAATCAGCCTAAAGATTAGGAGAGGAAGTCCTTTGAACGTTAAGATCCCTTGTATGATTAGATATAGACATATCGAGCACACTTACATAGATATAGACTCTCCTATCAACGTGATGTCCTCGGTTGTTTACAATGACATAATGAATGCGCAAGTTAAGACTAGGAGAGACCCTAAGTATCCCAGTGAGGTTTGCAATTTTGTGGGAAGAGTCAAGGATGTACACGTCTTTTAGGAAATTTCACCTACTTAATAGATTTTATGATCTTAGAAGATATAGGATGTGTCATCGACTATAGCTTGTCCCATGTTGTGTTAGGAAAACCGTTTGTTGAAAAATCTAAGCTAAGCTATAACAAATCCGAGGGAACGGTTACATTTTTGGAAGGGGGTGATGAAATTACATATAGGATGCCTTGGAAAGTTAGTGGATATGGTCCTCTATCATACTTTGAAAGGGATAACGTTAGAGTCTTTGAGGAAAAGAGAAATGAGGATGTAGAAAAAGGCATGTACTTTATGTGAGAGAAAAGGAGGCTCTACTATAAGGATTGCTTGACCCTAGGGCCTAAGTATAGAGTCGATAAGAACTTTGTCAACATGATAAAGTATGCAATGATGAGGAAAAATGAGACAACGTAGGGGCACGACTTCGAGTCTAGCTGCAAGACTCATAAATAAAGAAAAGCGCTTCGTGGGAGGCAACCCATGCTTAATTGTTTGCTTGTTTGTTTTTCAATGTTGTTTGTGTGTTTATATATCTTTTTTTGTTGTTGTTTATTCTCATGTTAGACTTTGTGAAAATGCTTTATTTTGTTTTTAACTTCGTCTTAATTGCATATAAAGCTATTTTACAAAAAGATAAGTGCAGGAAAGATCACAAATGTTTTTAAGAACATGAACATGAGATTAACAATAATTGAAATTATATATATTTGTGTGTTTGTTAGAGTCAAATGCTTGTATCGAGTCATAATGGATGTTTTGCAAAAAATTTTCCAGGTTTTAATGAGGTAAATTTTCTAGAATTTTTCTAGAAAACACATCAGACCACTTTCTATCAGGACAACCTGATGGCGCCAGGATTAACACCTGACGCGTCACGCAATGTGGAAACAGAATGTCAGTTTCGTTTTCTGTGTAACTTGTAATTTTTGGAAATTCCCAATTCTTAATTTTCCATAAAAACTATAAACATGCATTCCATAAGCATTATATCTTACTCGCTTTCTAGTTAGTTTTGTTTCATATATAGTTTTACCACCAATTTTACGTGAGGTTTTTTTTCGTTTTCTTATAAGTGTGCAGGTTATATTAGACAAGAAGAAGAAACACATATTGGAAGCAACACTTAGTACTTATTCATTCTTCTTGGAGGAGGATTTAACCGCAACTTCATACATATCCAACCGAGCTAATCAGGGGAGTACTAGTTTCTTTCTCTTTTAACTCACCTTCCTTTATCATAACTTTGATACTTTCGGGGAACATTGGGGACAATGTTCAGTTTAAGTGTAGGGAGGGAGAATAAAACGGGAACTTAAAAACTATTCACTCACTTGATTTTTTTTCTTGTCCTTGGTAAATTGTGTAATAAACTATGAGAAATATTTGTTAGGGAAATTTTAGCACCAAATTTAATTTTTTTATAGCATTTACGAGTAAAAATTTAGTCTTAATAAAGCGTCTCATGGATAGGAATTATATGACTAGCACAAAAACCGTTTACCACTCAAATTCCACCCCAAAAATGTGAGGTTCGCCCCTAGATCTTTAGGAATAAAAGCATTCATCTTTAATGCTTAGTGAGTGTACCGGTAGTATAATAGATTCTAGAACTTATTTTGTGATGCATTCCAAGATCGCTAGTGAGACTACATTCGTGTAGTTAGGATTAACTAAATGATAAGAGGCATTAGGATAACCCTTGTTTTAAACCTGTAATATAATTACCTCTTCCACATCGGTTGAGTAATTTTCCCCACACCCTTGCGATGTACTCATCTTTAGTACACGATACCCCTAGTTAACCCCTCAGAGCCTATTCTTTTCGTGGTTCTAGTGATGTTCCAGTTTCTGAAATATCAATGAAGAGCATTGTTTACAATCCACCCCCAAATGTTACACCCAAATTGCCTTAGCCTACCTTGTATGCACTCATCTTTTGTGCATTATTGTTATCATTATTAAACCCTTAGTTCAATTATCTAGTTACTTGCATGGTTGCTAAGTCGAGTCATATCTTTTGTAAACAAATTTGGGACGATTGGGACTCATGGGTTAAAGTAATAATTTATGGAGTAACGGGAAAGAACGTTAAATTCAAATTCCCTTTGTCTACGTAATTAAGTATGCCAAGTGTTTTGATCTTTTCAAATTGGGTCAATTAGTGTTAGTGAAATATAAACTCAAGTGTAGGGATGCTCTTATAAATCCCTTTATTTTGATGTTATAGTAAAGGATGGTAGAGTAAAAAGGTATGAAAAAAATGAAAAAATGAGAAAAACATACGGGCTACCATTCTACATCTATCTTTATGTTTATGTTTTCAAGTTTAAGTTTGTATTTTGTTTCAAGTTGTTTAGTGTCAGTGAGTCGAGTCTTGGCTTAGCAACGCCGCGCTTTACATGCTTGTAACATAAGATTTTTGACTTGCCACCACTAAATATCCCTATCCAACAAAACCCTTTACTTCCCTACCCTAAGCCTAATGTTACAACCCTTTGTAAAGACCTCTTAGATAGTTATTACTAGGTGCTTATGCCAAAGCGGTGGAGGTTTGATCTATTCTCAAGCCTATGATAATCTATGTACTATGCCAGGTAATGAGTGTTTATCTTCCATTTCCATTCATATTATATTTCATATAAACCCGAGAGATGAGAGAATCAAAACACCAATTGTGAGGTGTTAGTATATAATTTCCGTACTTGTTATGACTATTGTGGCACTTGTAATTGTTGTAGACTATCTTAAACCAATGCTTTATGCCCCATAACTTATAAATTGATTGGCAAAAAGTACATTTGCTTGAGGACAACCAAATTCCAAGTGTAGGGATATTTGATAAGGATTTAAAACATACATGTTTAGGGGGTCATTTAAGCCCTAAATTGACACAGTTTATATCCGTTACTACTTAAAATCATTCCTTTTTTTGGAAGCAAAATGCTGGAATGAAGCATATTTGGACGAAAAGGGACGAAAAGGAGCGAAAACATGAAGAAAATGGCAAATTAAAGATCAAAGACCATCCAGCAGACATGGCGGTCTCCCAATCAAAGGGAGACGCCGTCCCTTATAAAGAAATCTGATCAGAATACAAGTGACGGCTCAGAACAAATTCTGGTACTACAACCTGACGGCGTCACACCTAAACTCTGGAAGGCGTCTCCCTCATTTTCCACACTAGACGCCCAAGAACCAATCTCAGACGGCGTCCTTCATGAAGACTGACGGCGTCACACCTATCAACTGACGCAGTTCTAACAATGATTTAGCCCAAACGAAACCCTAATGACGGCGACGTGACGACGTCACTAGCAAAAGGTGACGCCGTCGCATTTGTAAATCTAAATATAGAATTCGATTTTTCTGTATTTTAAGAGGTAGAACTTTGGAGAGCAAATCCTAATTCAACTGTAGTCTGACTTGGACAGTAATTAAGGGTTCCATACCCTACTTTACATCATAAGATAAGTTTGTTAATCCATATTATCATTATGTCTACCCCATGTTTAATTGTATGTGTGTATGCTTGCTTGTTTACCATGAGTAGCTAAATTATCCTTGTGTTTGCTTAGATCTATGAAACCTAGTTGTTAATTATGTTAGGTTGTCTCTTGTCTTAATTGGTAGACGCTAGTGTAAGGAAAACTGACTTCTTCTTTAATTTTTGCAAGCTTGAACGTCCTAAATAGCAAAAAAGCTTAGGAGTGCACCTAGGATATTCGTTGTGTTTATTGGGTGAGTTGTATCTTGTTGATAGTAGAGTATTTGGGGGAGATACTTATTTACTTGCCGATCCCGGATAGTCTAGAGGAGAGTTACAATTCATAGAACTAGGGAATTAGGCACCCCCTATGACCAAACGGAATACAACACACCAATTAAGATGAGGATGTGACAATTCAACCGACCAATAAGAGATAACTAGGGAGTAAGAACATCTAAGTAAACACATTTTTAATCATCATACGAGCACACCTACATTAGCATAATCTATCCCAGTTAATTAGTTAAGTAGTTAATCAGTACTTATAAAAAGTAGCTAAAATTGGTAGAAGTATCACGCCTACTCCTATACCCCTAGATATTTACTTGCTTTCAAAAAACTAAAAAAGTCTAAAAAGAATCTCCCTCAACCGTACCTTCTCGTCATACATCTCTTTCTAGCATCTCTATTCCCCTAGAGAACGAATCAACCCCCTGGGCTTACCCCATACTACACTACAACCATTAGGTACATTGCCTAGAGGGTTGAAAAACTTGCTCGTAGAAAAGGAAGTCTTTTCGACCACGAACCTACGCATCAACTCCGCATTAGGTTACAAAGTATTTATTCAGTTTGTTCTTCGACTTCTTCGAAGCTTGACTGTATACACCAAGAAGTATACAACATATCTTAGTCATTATGCTCTGATACGTGAAGACACTTAGTGAGTTCCTTTATCAGAACCGATGTTGTTTTCATCAGTGGTTGATCATATATCAAGTGGTTTGACCTTAGCTCTCCTAAGGTTGCTCACTGAGGTGTGTATCTTTGCGAGTCTTTTGATAGCTGATTATGATCAACTATGCTGATCCTTGTCAGAGAGTAAACTTTCTAATGGATTGCATTTGACTTTATCAGAGAGTAGACTGCTCTCTGATTTTATCAGCTAGTGACTTAGGATGTTCTTTATGGTTCAAATACTTGTAAGAGATAATTTTTTCAAATATTGACTCAACAATCTCCCCATATTTGAACATAAAAGTAGCCTAAGTTTATCAAAAGTAAGTGAGCATAATGGCTTCTTCTTACGTTATTAATTACAACTAAGAATGAAAACAAAATACACATCTGATTTTAATGTGGTCTAAATTTATCAAAGGTAACTGAGCATAAAGGCTTCTTCTTACACTCTGAATTACAACCAAGTATATATATATATATATATATATATATATATATATATATATATATATATATATATATATATATATATATATAAAAACATCTAATTAAGGTGGTCTAATTTTATTAGAGGTAAATGAGCATAAAGGCTTTTTTTTTATACTTTGACTTACAACCAAGTATATATATATATATATATATATATATATATATATATATACATATATATATATATGTAAACAGAAATCTGATTCTTCTAAGGTTTTATGATGCTTGGCTCAACCTTTGTGTTCTTTTGGATTTTGACTTCTATGTATTTAGAGACTCCCTGATTTAGGGTTGTGTCCCTGAAGTTCGTTTTTTTCCAAGCCTTTGAACTTCTGATTTACAAGATGCCAGGCATTTCTTGATTTTTGAACCATTTCTTCCATTCTTTAAGAACTATGTCTCTTTTAGCCTTTGGTTTTGTGATTTTAGTGACTAATGGAAGGTTTTGGTTTAAGAGGTATGAGTTTGTTAGTAACTTTTTACTAAGGTCCAGGTTCTCAGGTGTCAGGTATAACTTTAGAATCAGTGTGAGGTAAATTTTGGTTCAGAGGTAAGGTTTGCGTTGGAGAGTAAAGTTGTTAGTAGTGACTAGTATACTATTTTAGACAACTTTATTTCCATACACTAAAGATAATGGTATCATTTCATCACCCTTCTCTGATTTCATATGGCTTATGATTCTCTTCAATCCCTGATAGCTATCAGTGACTCAGGTTGAGGTATCAGCTGTGCTGATAGTTTCTTCTTATCTCTGGTCAATTCCACATTGATATCCCTAAGTGTCAGTTTCTCATACCGCTATTTTGCACCAAAGAGTAGAGCATTGAGAATTATAGTGCTCCCTCTTTGATGTTGCTGAAGCAAAAAAAACTTAGAACCCTCGAACTTTCAAGTTTAAGCAAACCTTTCAAATTCAAGGGCTGCTAAGTCTTTTTCTGTTCAATGTATATTATTCTAAACTATTCTAAGTACATTTCGAAAGACAATTTGACCAGCCATTTTTGGTCATTTGTTCTAGTTAACTGTCTCCTCCTGTTTACCATCAGAATAGCCTAGTTTAGTTAAATGTGAGTGAGCATAAAGACTTTTTCTCACATATGCAGTTACAACAACAGGTAATAAGATAGATTCATGTAAGCTGGAGCTTTGTTGTTGATGTCTTCTTAGTGATGTTTCATGAGGATAAGGGACTGTTTTGTTTACTGAACACTCTCGGATGCCCTTGATTTAACTTCACTAAAGACATATCCCTCTCCTTCCCCTATAAACTCTGTGATCAGCAGCCTCAGATCCTTCACATATGGTCTGATGCTTCATTCTCCCATTGTTGGTTGCTACCGAGGGCAGCCACTGACAAGTATTTCCACACTTACAGCTTGTGTCTGATACACATAATTGTGTAAGAACTTTCTTAATGAAGATACTTGCACGAGGATTATACTTTTAAGTATGGTTAAAAGACATAGAAAATCGGTATTTTGGACCATTTGCTACCCAAAAGATTATGAAAATACTCAATTGATGCGTGGGTTCGGGGTTCAGAAGACTTTCATTTCTATGAGCAAGTTTTCAACCCTCTAGGCAGTAAACCTAATCGTTGTAGTGTAGTATGGGGTAAGCCCAGGGGATTGATTCGTTCTCTAGGGGAATAGGAATGCTAGAAAGAGATATATGATGAGAAGGTGAGGTTGAGAGAAATTCTTTTTAGTCTTTTTTATGGTTTTTTGAAAGCAAGGTAAATATCTCGGGGTATAGGAGTGGAGGGTGGTACTTCTACCGATTTTTACTACTTTTAATAATTACTAAACTAATTAACTAATTAACTAATGGATAGATTATGCTAATTGTAGATGTGCTCGTATGATGATTAAAAATATGTTTACTTATATGTTCTTACTCTCTAGTTATCTCTTATTGGTCGGTTGAATTGTCACATCCTCATCTTAATTGGTGCGTTGTATTCCGTTTGGTCGTAGGGTGGTGCCTAATTCCCTAGTTCTCTGAATTGCAACTCTCCTCTAGACTACCCGGGATCGGCGAGTACAATGGTATCTTCCCCGAATACTCTACTATCCTTAAGCTACAATTCACGCAATAAACACAATGAATGACCTAAGTTCACTCTTAAGCTTTTTTGCTATTTAGGACGTTCAAGCTCGCAACAATTAAAGAAGAAGCCAGTTTTCCTTACTCTAGCGTCTACCAATTAAGACAAGAGACAACGTAACAATACATAACAACTAGGTTTCATAGATCTAAGCAAAGACAAGGATAATTTAGCTACTCATGTTAAACAAGCAAGCATACACACATACAATTGAACATGAGGTAGACATAAAGATAAAATGGATAAACAAACTTATCTTATGACGTAAAATAGGGAATACTGTCCAAGTCGGACTACAACTGAATTACGGTTTGCTCTCCAAAGTTCTACCCCTATAAAACAAAAAAATCGAATTCTATATATAGATTTACAAGTGCGACAGAGTCACCTTTTGCTAGTGACGCCGTCATGTCGCCATCATTAGGGTTTTGTTTGGGCCAAGTCATCGTTGTGACGGCATCTTTTGATGTGTGTGACGCCTACAGTCTTCATGAAGGATGTCTCCTGAGATTGGTTCTTGGGCGTCTGGTGTGGAAATTGTGAGTGACGCCTTCTAGAGTTTAGGCGTGACGCCTTCAGGTTGTAGAACCAGAATTTCACCTGAGCCGTCGCGTGTAATTTGATCAAAACTTCTATATAGGGACGGCGTCGCCCTTTGGTTCGGACGCTGTCAGATATGCTGGAGGGTCTTTGATCTTTACTTTGTCATTTTCTTCACGTTGTCGCTCCTTTTCTTCCAAATATGCTTCATTCCAGCATTTTGCTTCCAAAAGACCTAAAATGTGAAAAGAAATGATTTTAAGTAGTAACGGATTTAAAATGTGTTGATTTAGGGCTTAAATGACCCCCTAAAAATGTATGTTTTAAATCCTTATCAAATATCCCTACACTTGGAATTTGCTTGTCCTCAAGCAAATGTGCTTTTAGCCAATTAATTTATAAATTAGGGGGCATGAAGCATTAGTTTAAGATAGTCTACAACAAGTACAAGCGCCACAATAGTCAAAACAAGCACGATAATTATATACTAGCACCTCATAATTGGTTTTTCGATTCTCTCATCTCTTGGGTTTATATGAAATATAATATGAATGGATATGAAAGATAAACACTTATTACCTGGCATAGTACATAGATTACCATAGGCTTGAGAATAGATCAAACCTCTATCGCTTTGGCGTTAAGCACCTAGAAATAACTATCTAAGAGGTCTTTACAAAGGGTTGTAACATTAGGCTTAGGGTAGGGAAGTAAAGGGTTTTGTTGGATAGGAGATATTTAGTGGTGGCAAGTCAAAAAACTCATGTTACAAGCATGTAAAGCATGACGTTGCTAAGTCAAGACTCGACTCACTAACACTAAACAACTTGAAACAAAACAAGAACATAAACTTAAAAACATAAACATAAAGATAGGTGTAGGATGGTAGCCCATTTTTTTCACAACTCTTTTTCTCTTTTTTTTTTTTTCGATTTTTTTCATACCTTTTTACTCTACCATCCTTTACGATAACATCAAAATAAAGGGATTTATAGGAGCATCCCTAAACTTGAGTTTTTATTTAACTAACACTAATTGACCCGATTTGAAAAGATCAAAACAATTGTAGTATTTGATTATGTAGACAAAGGGAATTTGAATTAATCGTTCTTTTCCGTTATTCCATAAAATATTACTTTAACCCAATCGTCCCAATCGTCCCAAAACAGTATACACATGAGATGACTCGACTTAGCAACCATGCAAGTAACTAGATAATTGAACTAAGGGTTTAGTAATGATAACAATAATGCACTAAAGATGAGTGCATACAAGGTAGGCTAAGGCGATTTGGGTGTAACATTTGGGGGTGGATTATAAACAATACTCTTTATAGATATTCCGGAAAACGGAAACATCACGAGAACCGCGAAAAGGATAGGCTCTAAGGGGTTAACTAGGAGTATCGTGTACTAAATATGAGTACATCGCAAGGGTGTGGGGAAAATTACTCAACTGATGTGAAAGAGGTAATTAAATTACAGATTTAAAAAAAGGGTTATCCTAATGCCTCTTATCTTTTAGTTAATCCTAACTACACGAATGTAGTCTCACTAGCGATCTTGGAATGCATCACAAAACAAGTTCTAGAATCTATTATACTACCGGTATACTCACTAAGCATTAAAGGTGAATGCTTTTATTCCTAAATATCTAGGGGCGAACCTCACATTTTTGGCGTGGAATTTGAGTGGTATACGGTTTTTGTGATAGTCATATAATTCCTATCCATGAGACGCTTTATTAAGACTAAAGTTTAGCTCATAAATGTCATAAAAATTTTTAAATTTGGTGCTAAAATTGCCCAAACAAATATTTCTCCTGGTGTATTACATAAATTACCAAGGACAATACCAATAATCAAGTGAATGAATAGTTTCTAAGTTCTCGTTTTATTCTCCCTCCCTACACTTAAACTGAACATTGTCCCCAATGTTCCCCGAAAGTATCAAAGTTATGATAAAGGAAGGTAAGTTAAAAGAGAAAGAAACTAATACTCCCCTGATTAGCTCAGTAGGATATGTATGAAGTTGCGGTTAAATCCTCCTCCAAGAAGAATGAATAAGTAATAAGTGTTGTTTCCAATATGTGTTTCTTCTTCTTGTCTAACATAACCTGCACACTTGTAAGAAAACAAAACAAAACCTTCGTATAAAATCGGCAGTAAAACTATATATGACACACAATTAAACTAGAAAGCAAGTAAGATATAATGCTTGTGGAATGGATGTTTGCAGTTTTTATGGAAAATTAAGAATTGGGAATTTCCAAAAATTACAAGTGTTGGAATCACTCCTAAACTATATTTCAAGTGTTAGTGATTCATATGTAATAGTTAGCTTAATATGGCTTTTAAGTTAGTAATCAAGGCTAGGCTTATGTAAAAAGCCCATAAGCCTAGGCCAAGCCCAATAAGTAAAAGGATGGGAACTTGGAATGTTGCCCTAGTTCCCTCCTATAAATACTCTTGTATAACCATCACTTGAGGGTTGGTTGTTCAATTTACTCTTTCACTATTACGCATAATCTTTCTAACATTCATACGCATAGTGTTTCGTAGTTGTTCATCCGATCACTTCTTCTCTATTTCTTATATTGATGCTTGTGTTACTAATATGGTAACCTAACAGTGGTATCATTCACCAAATAGTTAGGTGAACATATTTTGTTTTTGAAGTTTATTGGTTTACGCGTAAAAAAGTTTCCTACTTTTTTACTGTTAGGAATCAGAAATTCCATAAGTAAAAGAGTCGGTCACCTCATGTATTATCTAGCAAAAGTTAGCTCGCAGACTTGTTTCTATTTATGTTAGTTATTAAATAAGTAGTAGCGTAGATTAGTATAGTGCAACACCGTAGAGGAAGGACGGGTCTTTACCCATTGTATCCCTGATCCACAGGCCGTCAGGAGGTCGTTTAGTTTGTAACCTATAAATACCCTCTACCTTGCAAGGTAGAGGGTTGGATGTTCTTTGGTAATCTAATATTCTACAAGTTTCTCTTACTAGAATATCCCACTTTCTCTCTCTCTAAAATCATCTATATGCTCATTGTGCTAAGGTTATGATATGTAAGTGAAATCCAATATCCTACAATTGGTATCAAGAGCCATGGTTAGATCATATCTTGCACATCTTTGGATTTCTAGTGGTTTTTAGGTGGTTTTTGAGTTTGAAAAAGTTTAGTGGTTTGCGCATCATTTGGTTGATTTCTTGTGTTAAAGCTTGGATTTTGTTAGTACTTTTATGTTTAGAATCATCACAAGTGTTTAGGTTTTCATTTGGTAAGCTTGAATCATCTTGGTTGGGTTGTTTTTGGATTGAAAAGTGATGTTTATGTGGTTTTTCTTGCTAGCGACTTGACATACGGACTTCTTTCTTCGTAGCGACTTGCTTTGCAATCTTGTAGCGAGTTACAGTTTTGGAGCTAGCGACTTAGACCTAGCGACTAACAGTACAAGTAGTGGACTTTCCACTACGGGTAGCGACTTGGTGGTAGCGACTTGGTCTGTAGCGAGTTGCTCTTTAGCGACTTGATTAGCGAATTGCTGCCAAAATTTTGCTAGCGACTTAAGGCTTAGCGAGTTACTAATTAGCGACTTGCAATTGTGTAGCGACTTGGTGGTATAGCGAATTAGGTGTTGGCGACTTGGTGTTAGCGACTAGAGGATTAGCGACTTGTACTTAGCGACTTGGCTGTTGATTTAGCGACTTGGGATTATTGCTACTTACTTGCTAGCGAGTTGGTTCAAAATCTCTAGCGACTTGGGGGTTCGTAATTTGATACTAACATCTTGTATACTTGGTATTTTGCTACTGATATTTCCAATAACTTGGAGAGTAATTCAAAATAACACAATGTCAGTCATCACTGATCCTTTAATCACCAAAGTACTTGCTCTCTATGACACAGCACAAAATAGTGAAACATAATGCTTACCTGAATGCCATACATTTAATGATTCAGCATCGATTAATCAGAACAACTCAAATAAGTCACTCTTAATGTTTGCTAATGATGCTAAGAATATGGAATGCACCAGTGAGCCCTTTCAACATCTCAGTCAGCTTCTCAAACTTCTGTTATCTACAACCATGGATCGAACAAGTTGTGCCATCCTTCGTCAGGATTTTCCCACTTTGACAAGAACTGTTTTACTTAACTTAGAACGACTGAGGTTTCAAATTACCAAAGAAAAGTTCTTAACTGATGATTCTCATGCCGCTCTTCAAACTATCTTCAATCAATTTCAGCCACTTATCCGGGAAGAATATTCCTCAGATTTTGATGATATCATGACTAGAATATCATTCAAGAAACACACGGGAATGGAAATTCATGAGTTCAGAACCTCGTTTATTCAACTTATGGGTAATATGGAAACATACATCAAGGAAGCTGCAAAAGAGAATAACAAGCTGAATGCATTGAATGAGTACCAAGAGACACCATGGAGCAATTGTGACAAGTCATGCAATATTCCAGTTGAACCAGTAAATGACACTGATTGCAGAATCTCAGTTGTAATGAAAATGGATGAAGACAATAGCACTGATCTCAAATACTCAGAGTCAGAAAAGGTATCATTCGATAAGGTACACTTAACTGATCACATGAATTCTCAAGAAAAGGTACCTGACTCTTACTCTGAACATAACATCGTAAAATCGATCTTGGTTGTGCCTGAATCTAATGCAAATAACATGATTGAAAAAAGGGTATATGATGAGCTTTCAAACAAGTTTTCAATTCTTGAAAAGCATTGTATCTCACTGCAAATTGAAATACAACAAAAGGATGAAATGTTTTATGCAAAAAAACCTTGTACTAATCAGGAACTTCCAGAATTTCGAGATTTTTTTGAAATTAATCAGTTAAAATCCCAGATTCAGGACAAAGATTCGACCATTAGCAATCTGAAAGTACTTTTTTCAGAAGCTCGGAAATTTGACTGTCATGAGATGTGTGATACACTAGAATCTAGAAATTCTGAACTAGCTCTATGTGTGTCCAACCTACTAAGAGAAAATGAGCATTTAAGAAAGAACCTTGAGGAAACAAACTCTAAGTTAGTCAATCAATCTAACCTCTTGATGAAAGACATTGATGACCTCAAAGCCCAAATTCAGGATAAGAGCTTCAATATTGTTGCCCTAAAAAATGAGCTTAGGAAGTCTGTTGGAAATAGGATGAACACTAAGTTTGCAAAACCTTCAACTTTGGGAAAGTCAAATGTTCAGAACTACTCGAAACGAACAGTTATTAAACAACCTAATGCCTTTAGGTCTGAAAGAGTTAAACCATTGAAATCTAAGCTTACATCCCAAGTTGACAATATGTCTGTTTTGTCAAAACCAGTCACTTCATTGCCTAGTTCAGATATGATGAATCTCAAACCTCGGACTTATGCAAAACATCATTTAACTGATCAATCCCCTAAGAAATACTCTAATCACAAAAGGACAAATAGTCAAAACAAGGCTGTGCACTCATTTAGTTCAACTAACAGTGGTTTCAAATGGATTCCCACTGGCAGATTTTTTAAGTTTACAGGACTTAAATGAACTTACATTCCTAGATCATGCCGCAAGTGGATTCCCACAGGAAAACTCTTCAAGAATGTATAACCTAATAGGATCCCCATTAATGATACGTCTGTGTTATACTGTGATGCATCCAAATGTGAGATTAAACATGTCACTAACCCTTCTATGTGCAATTCTACATGTGCTTCCAGTACAATGTGCTCTCAGTCTTTTTCAGGTACAATGCTCAACTCAATCAGGAACTTCATGACTTGGTTCCCATCAGAAATGAACATAGCTCATTCAGGAGCTATAGCTTGCCAGAGTTGATGTACTTCTTACTTTGACTCCTATTCATCTTGAATCAGGACTCGCTCTTCTATATCTGTGTATAAATCAAGTTTAAAAAAAAAAAAAAAAAAAAAAATTCTAGTAAATTCACAATTTTATCATTTTCCTCAATTTAATAAAGAATACATTCCTTGTTATCGATAACATCTACGGTCCTAGAAATGTCATTCAATAATGGCACGGGATCATAGATGAAGTTCGAACAAATGATATATTCTTGTTTTATAACGGGATTGGTTAATGTCAATCAATGGTCTTTGATGACATTGATTGAGGGGGAGATTTTGCATGTGCTGGTTATGATGGTTGCTCATTTGTAAGTTGTGGTTGTGTCTTGTTTTTGTGACTATCTGGTTATGCTTTTGTGATTATCTGGTTATGGTGTTTCTCTCAGTTATAGGTTGTGGTCGTATCTTGCTCATGTGATTATCCTTGTGTACCCATGTATTGAGTGCCTTGCACTAAATGCTTATTTGATTAAATGGTTATCTGATTCATGGTTATCATGGTGATTATCTATGATAGAGACTTAGTTTAAAATCAAGGTTAGCGACTTACCATTTTTGCACATAAACCACAGGGACCGAATGTGTCAAATTGCAAAAGATCCTTCCTATACCCCTAGCGACTTACTTCATTTTTCTTAAATAAGTTTTTTTGTTCTTCTTTCTCTTCTCTCGTTTTTTTTCTTCTTCTTCTCGTCTAAGTAATTTGTTCTTCCTAGCGACTTAACAGTGGTACGTCTCGAATCACACCTTATTTGTTCTCTCTTATGCGTTTGGGTCTAGTTTCTAACTTGTCTTTTTAACCAGATCCCTTCGAGCTCGTGATTTGTGACTGTTTGATTCCCACCTAGGTTCGATTTGTCATGAAATCGTGTTTTTTGTCATTATTATGATGTTGAAAGTGTACAAATTGTTTGGTATATCTTATCATGATTGCTTGTTAATTTGTTTTCATGATCTGGTGGTGATTGATTAGTGGATTGGGTTGTTTGTTTTTATTATGAGTGTTCTTGATGGCGACTTAACGTGTTCTTGGTAGCGACTTAGCTTGTATGTTCTTCATGGCGAGTTAGCACTCAACTTAGCGACTAAGTTGCTGTGGCGAATTAGTTTATTATATTCTGGCGACTTGGGTAGCGAGTTAGTTGTCAGCGACTTGTCTTTACAAGTTAGCGAATTAGTAACATTAGCGACTTAGTTAACAGATTTGTAGCGACTTGGTTTTGCTACTGTTCATGGCGACTTGTCTTTACAAGTTAGCGAATTAGCATATATAGCGACTTAAAGAGCTAAACTATTAGCGACTTGTCTGTGGTACTAGTGATGGCGACTTGTCTTTACAAGTTAGCGACATTGTTCACTTTCATGTTGCGAATTAGTCCTTTTAGGGTCGAGGGTTATTAAAATGTTCAAAGGTTTATTGCTAAAGTTTATCTCATTCTCACAATACTTAGGATCTCCTGATTCAACTTGTTGAGTCAACATACTCTATGTAATCTGCTATGACATTTCTGTTTAGGCAAACGGTACTTGGTTTCTCTCACGACAACCAAATGTTACTTTTTGCCTCATGCATATTTGTTATATCACTTCTACATTTGTATCTTGGCTCATGATATGATCCCTTTGCAATGCACTCTTTAGCCTTTTAATCCCTTATCAGCTCGTCGTGTTAAAATTTATCTATAGGATTCTACTTCATTGAAATATCTCACTTATGCCACTCAATCTTTCTCTATATGTGTTTTGGGGACTCCTTCTGAGTTACTATTTCTATGTGTCTATGTCATAAGGGTGCTCTCAATGTTGTCTCACTTATCATTTATTATCTAACTCGTTCCCAATCATTACTGTTGATTGTATGTATACTCAGATCATCAATGGCAAGTTCAAACCCAGAAAAGAGCGTTACCCCTTCGGCATCATCCAAAGTTCTCTCAGACGAGGAAATCCTTCCCAGGAGTCAATGGGCTGATATTGGAAAAAGTAACTGTTATGTGGACCTACAAAAGCTACAACAAAATCTGATACTCAAAGTGTCTATTGACATCCTCAAGAACACAAACTTCTTCGGTGCCATTACCAAGCAATGCTCAATTCCCACCATTTACATTCAACAATTCTGGAACACCATTCAATGGGACAAAATCACAGCTCAATACACTTGCAAACTGGATGATAGGGAGTTCACGATTGATTCAGCCACTCTTAGCAAGGCTCTTGGAATCACCCCATGTAACCCCAACCTTCGTTCCGAATCTCCACCTGGTGCTGACGATCTAATTGTCTTTCTAATTGGTTTGGGTTATCAGAATAGCATCTTAAGGGCTTCCGACATCATCACTGGACACATGTATCAACCCTGGAGAGCTATTACAACTATTCTCAACTTGTGCTTATCTGGCAAAACCTCAGGGTTCGATAAAGTAAGAATTCCCATCTTGCAAATTCTATGGGGTATTGTCAATGGGGTTGATGTGAATGTCTCAGATCGTATTTGGGAAGAATTTTCTTTATCAATGCACACATTCATATCTGATAGAACAAATTTCCAGAACAAAGCTCAAGGACGAAAGAAACAGAACAAGCTTGTGATTCCCAGCATCAGATTTTCTAAGCTTGTTATCCAGTACTTGCAACAAATTCACAACTTCAATCCTAGGATTGAATCAACTCTACATAAAGCAGAAGATGAATTTGTTTTAGGAAACCTGAAATATGTTCCTAGAGGTATGGATAATGAATTATTTGGATTGCCAATTCCTGATTGTCTTCTCACAGAAGATATCAAGAAGAAGGACTACTTCAAACAATACAAGAAAAGAGCTACCAGTTCCTCTGCTAATGTCACACCCTCTCCTCCACAACCCAATGCTCCCAAGTCCACGTCAGCCTCACAAGCATCCTATGCCTCTCTTCCTAAAAAGAGACTTGAAAGGTCACAACATTCAGACACCGCATCCAAGAAGCAGAAAGTAAAAAGGAAGAAAGTGGAAAAGGAAATTGGTGAAAATACTGAGGTATAAAAGAATATTACAAGGTTAACTGATGAAGATGATGCTGATCTACAACTTGGAATCCAGCAAAGCCTAGAAAGTCTAAATGTGAAAGCACCAGTAGGTGGAGTTGTGTTAAGAGAACCTGATCAACTACCACGACAAACAACCCCAATAACACAAGACAAAGGAAAAGGGGTTGCTAGTGTTGAAACTGAACAAGCCGCTCACATGCTTTTAACGATCTCATCATCTCCATCGAGCACCACCAATCAATTTGAGCTGAAGAGAAGATCAGAATCATCTCATGCTAAAGAACAATCTGGAGTGGACAAAGTGCCTGAAACGTTTAAAGAAACTCTTACACTTAGTGAGACTCAATCTGGCTTGAATGTTGACGCTCTGTTGCAAAAAGGCTCGCAAGAGAACCTTGAGACAAGATCTGATGAGACCTTGAAGATGGATGAACCAAATCTGTCTACTAATTCTCTATCCTCACTTAAGGATCTCGATACAGATTTCTCTTTTGGAGATCAATACTTAAATGACAAACCCTTAGATACTGCACAATCCATGTATACTGTCAACATTCAGCAAGATACATCAAACATTCCTCCGATGTCAGCATCTTCACTATCAACTGCACTTCCACCTCCCATACCCACTCAATCAACTGTACAAATACCACCGACATCGTCACCAACCCCTGAACTTGTCATTACAGTTGCTGATGTGGATGCTCCACCAGCTTCACCACCACATATCCTTACCTCTGATCAACTACTGGACAAAGCTGTAAAAAGGATAGAAGCTCTTGAAAGGCAACTTCCTAAATCTGTTGATTCCCTTGTGGATCGTGTCTATAGATTGGAGCACCTCAACTTCAATGAAGGGGTTGCTGCCGCCATTGAAGGGGAAGTCAAGGATGCTGTGGAATGGGCTATGGAGGCTCCACTTCTTAGACGATTCAAGGACCTACCTATCACCGATATGAGAGCAGCTCTGTATGAAAAGATGTATGATGCTGAAGAGGACAAGCATGAGGTTCACAAGAAACTCTATGAGGCACTTGAAGAATCCATTAAGTTCGACAATTATGAGCAATATATGATTGACATCAGGGAAAAAGAAGCTAAAAAGAAAAGGAGAGCAATTGTGTTGGAATCATTGATGAAGGACCGTAAAGATCCTCCTCCACCTCCACCACCAACGGGGGGCGCTGGAACTTCTGGAGCTGGTGAACCTTCTACGACAACCAACACACCTCCACCACAACTACCATCATCACCGCCAAAACCTTCCAATCAATCGGGTCCTACAAAAGAACAGAGTACTAAGAAGAAATCTGCTGCTTGGACGACGGTTGATTCAAGGTTCACATCCACATCCACCTCTATTCCTGATGATCAAATGGTTCACGAAGAGTCGCATGTCATGGCTGATTCAGAACCAGATGAAGATGATGCATCAACAAAGCATATTCCTAAGCCATCAGAAGATTGGTTCGATACTTACATGGCTGGGAATCGCACTAGCACATCCAGAGTAGCACTTTCAAGAGACACAATTCAAAGCTGCATTGTTGAAGATAGACCTCCTTCTCCAGAACCCACATGGACCATCCCAGAGTCTGACTCTATGATCCCTGACAACAATTGGGCATCAATTATCACCAATAATTATGAAGTTCCAGCTGAAGACTCTCTTCTGCACTACACTGGTGATATGGGAAGTTTTATTAGATGGTTTTGTGAACGGAAGAGTATCTCATCCATAACTCCAAGAGATCTTGAAGGACAAGCTTATGAAATTGTCAAAGTCTTCCACTCAGATGCTAATCATCTTCAATATCAGATGGAAGAATGCCATAAGATGCTGAATGACCAAGTCAGTGAGCAAATCAGTCGCTTCAATTTCAACAAATCTCTCCCTCTTGGTGGTGAACCTGGTCAGATGACCATTTAGGCTGAATTCTTCTTCAATCATGACTTGGACTATCTGTGTGCTCGCTCTGCTGAAAGAAGACCAGCTCTATCAATATCAAAAATGAAAGCTGCAACCTACTCTGATCAGGGGCTTGAACAGATGGTTCCTGATCAATTCTGGGCTGATGAAGAACGAAAGTATGATATTGCCGCTTCATATGGTATTTCTCACTGGTGGTTCAAAAAGAAGAAGTTCTACATCGAAAGACATGGTGCTGATAAAAGACGCAATGATGTTCGATCAAAGCTGTAAATCTTAAGTGTTGTTCGGGTAGAGATCTTCCCTATCTATGGATATGAGTATTTGAAGAAGATAGTCCTTAAAAGAGCAGACCTCAAAGAGTATACTATTGAGGAAAACGACTTCAAACGTCTTCTGCCAAATGATTTCGAAGATCTCTATCTCTTGAATCTTCAAGGACACCTTGAGCATTTACCTGTCCGTGAGAAAAAGGCCCTCTCTGCAGCTGTCACTCTGTGGATCAGGGGCTTAGTCATTCGAAAACGAGTTGAGGACTTTCAGCTTGGCATTGAAAGCTACCAAACCAGGATCAACCTTACAAGTCCACAATGGAATGCAACTGGGCATGAATTTCATCGCGAATACAAAGTTCTTGACACCCCTAGAGCCGTCATCTTCACCGACAGATATGGGTCTCGTATGCTTATGCGTCTATGTGAGCTCTACAAGTTTAGTGATGGTACTCTCAAATTGGTTGAAAAAGAACTTGACACCAGAGTGAAAGAAATCAAAATTGACATGAAGTCCTGGGAAAAGACTACTTTTTGGACTGATGATGACAAAAAGCGGTGTGAAGATTTCATTGCTGCAATCAGGCGAAGACTCAAGACTCGAAGGATCTTCCGCAGTCTTGAAAGTTTTGTTGGTGGTAGGCTTCGAGGTGGTCACTACAAACTTCTCCAGAGAACTGAATGAAGACATCTTCGGGAAGCAGCTTATGTTGTGTTTTATATATGTGTAATATGTGGTGTACTAAATATGAACAACTGTAATGCATGTAATAGTGCTAGGATATGTACTGTGGTTTCCCCTTGTAAAAAGGGAAACATCTGTGTTGTCCACTTCTAATCATATAAAACCGGACACATTTTTCTCCAACAAATATTTTATCTCATACATATTTAAATCACTTGAGATCCAAAATCTCAAAGGATTTAAGATTTTTGATCGGGGGAGAAAATGTGATATAAATATGAAAGATGTTAAAAGATAAGATGACCAATTTTTTGTGCATACTTCTCTCTAATATGTGCTAAACAATTTTCGAATCTCGAAGCATATATTAAGGGGGAGAATTTTCTTTGCAAATTCAAGACATCAGGGTACACAACTTTCAATTTTTCTAAGGTACCTTGATTGTATGGCTTCTAATTCTTTGGTGATCATGTATGCTCTTCTTAAAGGGTTCCCTCCAGTATGTGCAAAACCCTCTTTCAAACTTAGAAGCACATATTGAGGGGGAGCAAAATCATGAAAATCTCATCCTTCCCCAAAATGCTCTACCTACTTGATTCAAATTGGGAAGTGATGTTGATATATTTTAGAAAATGGTATTCAAAGGAGTTAACTCTTCCTCTTGCCTCCATGTGCAAAATGATTTCAAATATTTCATGCACATGTTGAGGGGGAGCACTTATTCTAAAAATATCAAAAACAATTCAGGTACAAAATGTTTTGATAATATATCACAAGTATCTGGATTGATTTTCAAATGATTTTCAATTGGTTCCAATGGCAGATGAACAATACCAAATAGACCGACCAACTTTACTTTATGTACGGTGATATAAGGATAATAAGGTTAGGTATGTGTTCCCATGATCCACCAGAACCGGAGGGATCTACCCAGGGACTATCCACTAGTTAGTGTAGAGTTCTTAGGTATTATGATAAAAGGAGAAAAATGAGATAAGGGAAGAGTGCGGACTGAGACTGAGCTAGTACCGGAATAAACCCAACAAGGTTCTAGTTATGAAGTCTCGGTAAGCACTGAAGGGGTTGAAGAATGAAAAAGAATGGAATGTGAAAAAGGGTGAAAAGAAATAGCCCTCCATCAATTCAACCTTAGGGCAGTAACCGGGTTCAATACATATGCTACTGGTTGTTACTAAGGTAACACTGGTATTGAAGACAAGACGTCATGGACCCAGTGACGCACTGCACTAAACTTCCCAAGCCACTCAAGTTCCTCTTAAAAGGGCTTGTTTCATTCTCACGGGGAACCGACATTATCTATCGACTTTCTCTTAGAGATTGTCGATATTGAAGAAGGAGACCCTCTCCCTAGTCTCCGGCACAGGATCCAAATATGCACAAATTGAGTCTAGAGCCACGAGATCATCAATAATTCTCATTAGGACACTTTCAATGAAGACTCTCTGTTTCACACAATGTGGAAAGAGAGATTATATCTTGAGTCCTACGCATTATCCTTGTGGTATTGCCAGAACATCTGAGTGATGTGTATACATATTCACTATGAAGATGGAAAGCCTTCTGGAGCCAACATCAAACAAGCTCCTGGTAGGTGGCATGTGAGATCTATTATATAGATCAACCATGTGACAACTGAACAGAAACAATGGGGCGATTCAATCTCTTGAATCAATCCTGGTTCAGGTTATGGATTGACGGATACCTTTGAAAAACCGGTCTTTGTGCTTAATAACTCTTTTCTTTAGCACATCGACCGTGTACTAATTTTTCAAACCAAAAGGTGTTTTTATGATTGATAATTGATTTTCAATAAAACCTTCGTTATATTGCAAAAAACAATTTCTATTGAGCAATACACGATTGTTTTTCAAATCTCTTTTCATCAATCAGTGGAATTAAACTCGCTGGTTCACTCACTCCATGTTGTCTTCTTTGAGACGTTCCGGTTTGAGAACAGCTAGAGCAGCTGCGAAACCCTGTCAAGGAAATTCTTCGGAATTATACCTGATCACAGGCAGTACTTGTACTGATCAACGGGGAACCGTGGGCCGTGTACCTCAATTCAACTAAAGTGGTCAAAGACACTTTGGTACGCTTTATTGCTAACTGTTGTATGCAGGTACGCCCGACGTTTGCAGCTGTTCAGAATGAAGCGGTCAATCTATAGCCGCATGGTCACACAATACATTCATCTCTCAAGAAATCATGATAAGTACATCAATGACTCTGATATTTACACTCCATGCTTCTGCTACGCTGCTGCCAATATCATGAATCAACGAAAGATTCCGCTACTCTGATGAGAAGATTTCATGATCCAGAATGTGAGCATGTCGGTCCAAATGTCACATCATCACAAAATTCCAACACCACAATAGATATCTCAGAGATTTTGTTTGCCGATGATCTCAAAAGCTGGCTCAAATTTACAATCACAGTGGATCAGACACTCTACCTCCACGAATTAATCATTCCTGTTGTTCATTATTGCACTCTCCACAGTTGCACGTGATTTGATTACTTTGATGAAAAGAAGTCTACGAGCTCAAGAATGAAGACTTACTTGAAAGCTAGGATACACAATGTAATTTATGAGGTGACCTCCCTTAGGGGGAGATTGTTAGGAATCAGAAATTCCATAAGTAAAAGAGTCGGTCACCTCATGTATTATCTAGCAAAAGTTAGCTCGCAGACTTGTTTCTATTTATGTTAGTTATTAAATAAGTAGTAGCGTAGATTAGTATAGTGCAACACCGTGGAGGAAGGACGGGTCTTTACCCATTGTATCCCTGATCCACAGGCCGTCAGGAGGTTGTTTAGTTTGTAACCTATAAATACCCTCTACCTTGCAAGGTAGAGGGTTGGATGTTCTTTGGTAATCTAATATTCTACAAGTTTCTCTTACTAGAATATCCCACTTTCTCTCTCTCTAAAATCATCTATATGCTCATTGTGTTAAGGTTATGATATGTAAGTGAAATCCAATATCCTACAGTTACGCTTACAAAACGTCTTTTTTACACTTTTCAATCCAAGATTCTTGTACTTTCAACGTTTTAAGGTGTTAAAATATCTGTTTTTAGCAAAAAGTTTCAAACTTTACGTGTAGATCATTGTTTTTAAGCTTGGTTTTATACGTGTGTTCATCTTTACGCGTAAGGTGTTTTGAAGTTTTGGATCATCAAGTTTCACACTTTTGTGTTATTTTGGTGATATTGAAACTGTTTCATCACAAAAATCTTGTTTAGAAACATCTTTGGGCAGAAAATCAATTTTGGTTGCTTTCTATGCGTAAGAAAACCCTATTCTTACGCGTAACTTATCCTTGCTTTGATCTTCAGTTTCGTGGTTTACTCAGTGTTTTTCTTGCTTGGATAAGCCTGAAAACACTTCGACTTTGGATATCCTTTGCACTGTGATAGTGTAAAAGATCTTTTGGGCAAAACCCTAATCTTACGCATAAGCTCAAACTTATGCGTAGAACTCATTACGCATAAGATTTATCTTACGCCTAAGCTATGTCTTACGCATAAGCTAATCTTACGCCTAAGTTTTCTACGCTTAACTTTCAGTTTACGCCTAACTTTAGTGTTTCTCAACTCTTACGCGTAAGCAAATCCTACGCGTAAATATCACTTTTACGCGTAAGTATTGGTGTTTTTACGCTTAAGTTTTCTTTGCCTTAACTTGGTTTCTACGCTTAAGGATACTTCATCAACAACGTTTCATTCGACTACAAATATCCATTTAACAACACAAGTTTTCAACATGTCACAACCACCATACTCTAACTATTTTCCTTACACTTATAATTAACAACAACAACAACAACTAAGTCCACAACATCAACAATTTAATCAACAACAACAAATTTATCAACAACAATTTAGTCAATGACACACTCCACAACTAGTAGCAATTCCACCCCAATTGGTTCAACCACCACCTAGTCTTCAAGTACAACCTTACACAAACTTCTACAATCAACATCCATCCAGGAATACTATGAAGGAACTTACATGGTTTGGCAAGATGTGTGAAGCCTTAAGTAGCCAACAATCAATTCATGAAGCTGGCTCACTTGATAGACCTCCAATGCTCACTCCCGGAAATTATGATCAATGGTTGATAAGGTTCTTTAGGTTTTGATATCTAAAGAAGCCACATGGAAAGTTTTTAAAGAAGGTCATTATGGAAGGTCCATTTCAGATGCCTACTGTTGTCACACCCGCAGATCCATATGCCAATCCACCAAGAGATGCTGTCACCAACATTGCAACTATCTCAGACCTCACTGCTGATGAACTTCTACACTTTGAAGCCGATGAACTAGCAATGCAATACATCCTTTTAGGATTACCCAATCCAATCCTTCGAAGTGTTGATGCTCAAAAGACTGCAAAAGCAATGTGGGAACATATTTATCTTCTTATGGAAGGCACAATACTCAATCAGGAAGACATGGAATCCAAAATATACTTGGCTTATGAACACTTCATGATTGAACCAGGAGAGACATTAGAGTCATATCATCATCGCTTTCCAGACATCATTAATGATTTGGACAATACAACATCATCATGCCACGAATTGCTGTCAACACTAAGTTCCTAAGTAGTCTTGGTCCGGAATGGCAGAAGTTTGTCATTTTTCTCCGTCAAGCTAAGAATCTTCATCATGCTACATACGGATTGTTGTATGACTATCTGAAGCCTCACCAAAAAGAAGTTGACAAAGAAAGGACTATCCGTGGACTCCCGGCTTCACAGTCACTTCCGGACAATCAACAACTTGCTTTATGGGCTCAAACTAATCTTCCTCCTCAAACAACTCCTCCACCCGCTCCTCAACCAACTGAAACCATCACACCATATGATCCATCACAGCAACAACCTCAACAAACTCAATTGGTTCCATACAACAACTACAATGCTCAAGCACTTTACAGTGAAGCTAATGAGGACTCCGCTGCCTTCGATGAATTGCAACAAGGATTTGTTATGATTGCTAAAGCCTTCGGCCGGTATACAAACAAATCCAACAATCGCATTCGTTCCTCATCAAACACAAGGAATCAGGCTGTTGTGAACAATGGACGTGTTGAAGTTCAGAATCGTGGTTATGGTCGTCAGATGGGAGGTGGTCAAGGGTTTAATGCTATGGGAAGGAATAACATGGGTGCTCCGCAACAACAAAGCGCTCAAGTGGTTGAACAGGGAAATGCTCAGAATGGAGTTAATGGTCTTCGTTGTTATAACTATAATGAGAAGGGTCATCTGGCTAATGCATGTCCTAAGCCGAGGACAAGAGGCAGTGCTTATCACAAAGAGGTGTTGCTCTTGGCTCTCACTGATGAAGCTGGTGGCACTCTTACCAACAAGGAACAGAGCTTTATGGCAAATACAGATTCTGATGATGATATGGAGGACTTGCAGGCTAATGCAGCAGTGATGTTGATAGCATAAATGCAAGCTCTACACATGAGTGACACATGCCCAGTGTATGACACTGACGGCTT
The DNA here is from genome assembly GCA_019973895.1 of Chrysanthemum seticuspe. Classification (NCBI taxonomy): domain Eukaryota; kingdom Viridiplantae; phylum Streptophyta; class Magnoliopsida; order Asterales; family Asteraceae; genus Chrysanthemum; species Chrysanthemum seticuspe. The sequence goes on from BPTQ01000004.1 coordinate 102,710,374, forward strand.
GTATCAGGTACCGGATCAAAATACACTCATTCCTGATCTGATATCTCCGCCAATTTCTCCATCCGACAAGGATCAGAGTGTTCAACATGAGCCATCCACATCTCATTCCGATGATTATCAAATAGATCCCGTAGTTATATTTGACGATCAAGATAACCTTATGGTTAATATTGATAATCAAGTTGACTCCGTGGTTATATTTGAGGATCTAAATAATGATCATGTTGAGACTCACGTTGAACAAGATGAACTTTTGTCTAATAGAGAAATTGAGCTCCTAACCTTAATTAAAGACCAAGAATCTCGTTTGATAATTTGCAATCAATTAAAAGCTAAAAATGCACTGTTAATTAGGGATAATGAATGCTTAATTAGACAAATCAACGTTTATAAAACTCAAGAAAAACGTGAACATGGTTTTGAAGTCACTTTTGCTAAATCTCATCAAAACGAAAAATCATTAGAACGACAGATACGTGATCTAGCCGTTTCCAAGAATGCTTTGTTGTCTCAAATAGAACAACTGAAACATGAACATAAACAACAACTTAACGCTCTTACTTTGGAAACTCAAAAAGCCAAGGCTGAGTTGTTAACTTGTCAAAAACAGTTCTCTGAGTACAAACAACATTCTACAAAACGAATAGATAACTATCTTGAAGAAATTGTCGACTTACAACACAAAATCAAAGAGTTTCGAAATGTTGTTTATAAACATGGTGAGTCAATCACAACTATTCAAAAGTTTACTTTTAAACCAAATCCAAATGGATATGGACCAATTCTTGCTGATTACAAACCTAAGTTTTCAAACAGAGCATTCAAACCAAATCCTGAAGTTTACAGTGCAGAACATAGAATTGATGATTCAATTATGACTATTGTTGAATATAATCGTATGGAGGAATTAGATGCAGATGACGAGAGTCGGTCAAAAATGGAAAATGTCGTTTATAACAAACCATTTAACTATTCAAAAGCCGTAACTTTTGTCATACAACAAGATACTTCTAACAAACCTTTTGTTATCACACCAGTTTCTGAAGTTAGTCCCCAACACAATGGTGCACAAATTAATGGTCCTTTACCTTCACTTAGTGAAGTTAAAACAAAAGACGAAAGTTGTCGCGTTATAAAATACTTTGACACTTTGTTATCTGACCTCAAAATTTTGGAACGTGAGATTGAATTTCATTATGAAATAAAAGTTGAACATTTTCAATCGCCAATGGCGCGAGAACAAAGAGACATTCTTCAGAAAAGACTTTTACCCCATGTCAAAAATTTGAAAACTTGTGCACTATATTGGGAAAGGGATTTTCATAAGGAGCTCGGTCTCATGAAAACAGTTTTCGAGAAAACAGAAACATCGATTTCAAATACTAAACGTAAAAAGAAATTGTTGAGAAAAGATGTTGATCGACTCTTGGAAGATGTTATCTGTGCTGATATCAATAATCTTGTTTTATTACAATCTGTTGCATATGCATCTGATCATATCTCTGCTGATTCTGTTGATACTGTTGAGAATACTGATAATGTGCATTAGATCGAGTCTTTAAAAGTTGAAAATGAACGACTGTTAAACGAACTTTCAAATTCAAAACGTCGTCTTCAATGGTGTCAAAAAGATTGTCAAAATCGTGAACTTGCTTTGCAAAACAAAATCCATAAGTTGCAATAAAAAATGTTTAATCCTAAAATTGAGCAACTGGATGATCAAAATGTGTCTTTGAAATGTCAAATCTCAAAATATGAACAAGAACTTGCAAAAGTTAAAAAGGAATATGGTGTCATATTTGATTTACCCAAACAGACTCGTAATGAAGCATCAAACGAACTTGATCATTATCTTGCACACACTAAAGAAGTCATGAATTTTTCTGGAAATCTTCGTTCTGAAAATCAAGATTTGGTGCACACTATCATTAAGTTAAGGGAGATATTAGGAAAGTATGAACAAGTTCAGCCTAGCATCATTAAGAGAATTGCACCTGTAACACTTAGCAAACGTGAACCCAGATTGCCTACTGACAAAACACACAAGATACTAATGTGCTTCCCTCTACTGAAACAGGAATAGTTGCCTCTTTTCCAAACGTCTGCACTTCACAGCCTAAGAGCAATACAAGGAAGAATAGGAAGTTGCGACATAAGAAAAGATCAATAAAGAATGCTGAAGTAGAAGAACACCCTAGGACTTTGAATAAGACTCAAGTTGCACCCACTTTAGATATTGCGTCTGACAAATGTAATGGAAAAAGTGTTGTAACGAATGCTAAACCTTTAAGTACTTTTGATATTCAGTCTGATGCTTCTTGTGTTATTTGTCGTAAAAGTATGCTTTCTGATTGTCATGACAAATGTGTTGCTAAAGCTATCTTGTCTCGTTTAAGGAATCCTAAGAATCGGAATACCTCTAGGCCCACTAATGCTTCTAAGTCTGTGCTTGGTAAACCGCCCTCCTTAGATTCTAAGAAACGCATTGCTGTCCCTGTAGTTCCAGTATCACCTCCAAGGAATGTAATACCACCTAGTGCATTCACTAAGACCGAAGCAAAGACTAGTTGGAGATGGCAGAAATGGATACATAATACACTAGGATTTAAATGGATGCCTAAAATCATTGATGTGTGTATTTCTACTATAACTGCTTCGGAACACTCTAACACTTCGGGTTCCACATCTACTTCTGTTCCATCTGTGTCGTCTGTGTGTAATGCAGGTGATACAGATCATCCTTTGGATTGTTGATAGCGGATGTTCCTGACACATGACCGGCAATCTTAAACTGTTATCAAACTTTATTGCAAAGTTCATTGGCACTGTCAGATTCGGGAATGATCACTTCGCAGCTATCATGGGCTACGAAGATTATATCAATGGCAATATCAAAATTAGCAGGGTTTATAATGTGGAAGGCCTCGGTCACAATCTCTTTTCAGTCGGTTAATTATGTGATGGAGATTTGGAAGTTATTTTTCGGGAGAAAACTTGTTTCATTCGTGATCTACAAGGAAACGATCTAATGCCTGGCTCTCGCAATTCTAGTCTGTACACAATCTCAATGCAAGACATGGTTGCTTCATCTCCCATCTGTCTACTTTCAAAGGCAACATCAACAAAATCCTGGCTATGGCACTGTCGTCTCTCACATTTAAACTTTCAAACCATCGCCAACCTTGCTCGATACAAACTTGTTGAAGGTCTCCCGAGATTCCGGTATTCTAAAGATCACCTTTGCTCAGCTTGTGAACAAGGGAAAAGCACTCGTGCTCATTTTCCTTCAAAGGTGGAACACAGCTCTCAGCATATGCTTTATCTTCTTCACATGGATTTGTGTGGTCCGATGCACGTGCAAACAATTAATGGCAAACGCTACATCTTGGTAATTGTCGATGACTACTCATGATGGACTTGGGTCTACTTTCTTCGAAGTAAAGATCAAGCTCCACAGATGATCATCACCTTTCTCACGAAAATTCAAGTTCAGCTCCGGAACACCGTCCGCCAAATCAGAACAGACAAAGGAACTGAATTTGTGAACCAAACTCTTCGAGAATTTTATGAGAAAGTGGGAATTGAGCATCAGACATCTATTGCACGTACACCAGAACAAAACGGAGTTGTTGAAAGACGAAACCATACGTTAGTGGAAGCTGCAAGAACAATGTTAATCAATGCTAAACTTCCAGATTACTTGTGGGCAGAAGCTGTATCAACTGCATGCTATACTCAAAATCGTTCAATGATTACAAAACGCCACAACAAAACACCTTTTGAGCTTATCCACAACCATAAACCGAATCTCAAACACTTTCATGTATTTGGATCCCTTTGCTACCCAAATAATGATCGTGATGACTTTGGAAAGCTCAAAGCCAAAGCTGACATTGGAGTCTTTATAGGATATTGTGAAAATTCTAAGGGTTTCCAGATCTGGAATCGTCGTACAAAATAGGTTATGGAAACGATTCATGCAAATTTCGATGAACTAACAGAAATGGCTTTTGAGCATAACAGCTTGAAACCCGGTCACTACCGTTTAAACTTCCCTCACACCCCATCATCAGCTGAACCAAGCCCCCAGCTTACTCGTCAACAAATGGAAAAGCTCTTTGCTCTGCTGTTTAGTGATGACATTGATGAACGTGCTCCAGGTGTATCCGCTGTTTCCGCTGCTCAACCTGATCATACTCTTATACCTGATACACCTACTACAACAACTACTGTTGAAGAAGCACCACCAGTTCACTCTACAACAACAGTTGAACAAACTGCTTCCAACGATACTGAACCAGCTGATGATGTTCTTAATGAAGTACCCCCACCTGTAGATTTTGATCCAAATGCGTTCTTTAACCCGTTTGCCAATGAAACTGCTGCACCTGATGTCGTGGAATAATCTACAAACCATTTGAATCCTCAAAATCTGCACAATGTATACCAACATCAACCCTCTACACATCGTTGGAAAAAAGACCATCCTCTTGAGAACATTATTGGCAACCCAAATCAACCAGTCGTTACAAGACAATGTCTTCACACAGATGGTGAACATTGCATTTATGCACTCACTGTCTGCCAATCTGAGCCTAAAAACATTAAAGACGCAATGACAAAAGACAACTGGATTGAATCCATGCAAGAAGAACTCAACCAATTCAAACGTCTTGAAGTATGGGATCTGGTTGAAAGACCAACAGGGGTCTACGTCATTGGTCTAAAATGGATTTGGAAGAACAAATTGGATGTTGAAGGGAACGTAATCAGAAACAAGTCACGTCTGGTGGCTAAGGGTTATAGACAGGAAGAGGGTATTGACTTTAAAGAATCATTCGCTCCGGTTGCTCGTCTTGAGGCTGTTCGGATCTTTCTCGCGTTCTTGGCTCATATGAATATAACGGTCTTTCAGATGGACATCAAAACTGCTTTTCTGAATGGTCAACTGAAAGAAACAGTCTATGTCAACCAGCCAGAAGGATTCGTTGATCTCGAGTTCCCGAACCATGTCTACAAACTGAACAAAGCTCTGTATGGTCTCAAACAAGCTCCTCATGCGTGGTACGATAAGTTATCATCCTTCCTCATTGCTAATAAATTCACCAAAGGTTCGGTCGATCCTACACTCTTCATACAATATCACGGGGCTCACATCTTAATTGCTCAAATTTATGTGGATGACATCATTTTTGGGTCAACACACTTAAAATACTCAAATACTTTTGCAAAATTAATGACAAAACATTTTGAAATGTCAATGATGGGTAAACTCACATTCTTTCTTGGAATGCAAGTTCACCAATCACCCCGTGGTATTTTCTTGAGTCAGTCCAAATATGCCCTTGAACTGTTAAACAAATTTGGAATGCAAAACTGTGACACCTATGCCACACCAATGGCTCATACCAAGAAGCTAGATGCTGATTTACATGGGAAATTGGTGGACCCTACCAAATACCGTAGTATTATTGGGTCTCTCATGTATCTAACAGCTAGAAGGCCTGATATTGTGTTTGCCATATATCTTTGCTCCCGTTATCAGTCGAGACCAACTGAAACCCACCTCTCTGAGGCTAAAAGAATCCTATGATACATCAAGGGAACCATTAACTTGGGGATCTGGTATCCGAAGGATTCTGGTTTTGAACTAATAGCTTTTTCAGACGCTGATCTCGCTGGATGCTTAGACTCACAAAAAAGTACTTCAGGAGCATTACAATTTCTTGGTGATAAACTGATGTCATGGCAATCGAAGAAGCAGGATATTACATCGCTGTCATCAACCGAAGCTGAATATGTAGCCATGTATGCGTGTTGTGCTCAAGTCATTTGGATGAGAACACAACTCAAAGACTATGGTTACGTGTTTGACAAAATCCCGATGTACTGCGACAATCGGAGTGCTATTGCAATCTCGTGCAACTCATTACAACATTCGAAATCAAAGCACATTGATCTTCGATATCATTTCATCAAGGACCACGTGGAACAGGGTACAGTTGAATTATACTTTCTGGGTACAGAATATCAATTGGCAGATCTCCTCACCAAAGCCTTAGCTCCTGCTAGGTTTAATGAGTTGGTCCACCGGATTGGTATGCGGTGTTTGACTCAAGAGGAACTGGATAAACTCTTAAAACATTCTTAAAACCAGTCAAACACCAAAACCTCTTTTGTAAATATTTTTTTTCAAAAACAAAATACAAAAATATATAATCAGATAAAACAACAAAAATATTCTTCTATCTATATTTCTTTTAACATGGCAAGTACAAATCTTCCGTCAACACTCAAATCTTTCAAAATTCAGTATTTGTTGCGATCAAGTGTTGAGGGGGAGAAAGCAAATATTTTTCAGTTTCATAAAACCTTGTACTTGCATGTTACTTTATCCCGGTTGTTTCTTTAAATGGTGGTCACGTTTCTGGTTTACTGACACTCCTCAGACTACAATTTATAAAACTTCACTATTTCTTAAGTCGAGGGGGAGTGTCGTCAAAATTCTTTCCAAATATCCTTCGTTTGGTGACCAAAATGGAAGTTATGGACAATTGGATGTAAATGGAAAAGGTGGAGGGGCTAAAACTGTCAAAAGCTCAAAGTTATTTTTCATAAAACTTCCACCAAACTCATTAAATTCACTACATTTAATATCTCACCAAACTCATCCTACGCATAAAAATCATTCATCAAATCCGGTTACTTGATAATCAATTTGTAAGTGATTCTGTGTTTGTAACAAGATTTTAAACAAAGGTTTTGATTTATGGTAAAAACTAATGGTTAAATCTTCACTTATGAGTCAAAACGATCACCTTTTATCAAATTTCATTACTAAATCACAGATTCTCCCCCGATCAAAAATATCAAACCCTTTGAGATTTTGGATCCCAAGTGATTTAATAAGGTTTAGAAAACATGGGAGAATATGTGCCTGATTTAAAAGCTCATCTTGTTTTTGGATAAATCCTCCTCCTCAACATGTGCATTGTGTATTTGAAATCGTTTGGCACATGGAGGCAGGAGTGCCTTTAAAGGACTAAAACCAATTTCATTTAAACAAATTGGAGATTTAAATCACGATCTCTCCCCTGATCAAAAATTTCAAACCAATTGAGATTTTGGATCCCGATTGATTTAAATCATTTGAAAAAATTTTAGGGGAAAGACGTGGCAAAATTTAATTTTGAAAAATGACTAATGAGGACCAATTACAGACATTAAAGATTGTTAGTGTCAGGTATGATAGTTTTTAAGAGATCTTTAAGTAAAATAAAACAATTTCACAATCAAACAAGAACAGAAAAAATTTCATTTTGAAAGATCTTGATTCTTAATGAAAAATCATACCATGACATAGCATTAAATCTTTATATCACCACTTATTTTGTACAATCCGGACTTTTATGAAGCAATATTGTTTGAAAATAATTTATTTTAAATCACTCTCCCCCTCAATCGATGACCGTAGTCGTTGATTGAGTGACTTAGGTTTTGATAAAAATGAAGTCCGGTGATTTTCAAAATTAAGTCCAATTTATTTTCAAAACAAATATTTTTCCATTTTTCAAAACAATATTAGTTAAAAATTGTTTAAAGATAATGGTATAATCACAATTATCCTGCACACAGATACGTTAGGTGGTTGAGCTGCTTCTGTTGATGTTGCTGCTGTAGGGCTTGGAAGAAAAACCGTCTGCTGATGCAGTGAGACTTCTTACGTTGCATTTTAATGCCAACTTAGGTCAAATTTAAGCTCCGTTTCTTCAATCACTTAGAAGAAAAACCATATGCTGATGCAGTGAGACCTCTTACGTTGCATTTATGCCAACTTTCCATGGAAGTCAAATTAAGCTCCATTTCTTCATTTGTCAACCCAAGATATAGTTACCCTTTCTTTTCGGCATCCAATCATCGTATTATATGGGATCCGGATCGGGAACATTCTTATACCAAAATACCTGCATACGTTAGTGAACACAAGCAGATATATGGTGGTCGACATCACCTAAACATCAATCGACTAATAAAAGTCAATTCAACATATCAATCAGATCAAATAAATGTTTGGGAATAATGCGTTTATCAAACTCTAATCATCTAAACCTAACAATCATATCCTAGGCACCTAGCCCTTCAACAGAGGTTACCATCATTTTTCAGTTAAGCATTTAGGATAATTAAGAAAGCCCGTTAGATGAGATAGACTTGAAAACATTCTCCCCCTCAATCAATGACTTATTTTTCTGAAAAGTTTAAAAGCGCTGAAGTCATTGATTGAGTTTTCAATTATTATAAAAACTATGAATTTGATTGATTTACAAGCAACTCATTTACCACCATTTTTGAAAACAACAAATATTTTTCTGAAGAATTTATAGAAAGAAAAATATTTGTGTAGGAACAGCAGTCCTTCGACATACTTTACTCAATTTGATTTAGGATAAGTGCACGATATTTTTGAAAATTTGTTTAGTGCAGTACTTTCCTTTATTTAAAGAGCGGGTTGCTATCTGAAATAATAGCAAACCATAGTTTAAGCACGGGTTACAGTCTGAAATAACTGTAAGCCATTTGATTTGTGACATGTTTTGAAAAGAAATATTTACACCTCCTGCTCGAACTTCATCTACGGTCCTGTGCCATTATTGAATGACATTTCTAAGACCGCAGATGTTATCGATACCAGAAGACATGTCTTTAGAAAACATATTTTTTGTATTTTTGAAATTTTCTTATTTTTTATGGATTTTTGAAGGTTTTATATTTTTCTATTTTGTTTTGCTGGTTTTATAATTTTGTATTTGGTTTTTTTGATAAATATATACAAAGATAGAGTAGATGATATAGTTTAAGAAGATGATGATACGAGTACCGAGATAAGGATATCGAGCAGCCTCGTTGTAGAAGATAGAAGTCATCATCCCTAAAACTTTCACCACCAAAGCTTCCGAGGCTTTTGCATTGAAGAAAGAAATTGAACCATCTGAAAGTGAGAATTTGGCAGCTTCCCCCCAAACTGAAAATCCTTTGGATGAGCAGATTCGAAGCTGTATTTCAAGCTTGTCTTAGCCAGGTGCACAGAAAAGAACACCATTTAACATAAATCCCGCTGCTCCTTTTAAGAACGATAATCGAGATTCTCCGTTCGGGGTTATATCATCAAAATAGATCAGCAACGTATCATCCCACTCATAAATAATCTTCTCATATTTCATAACCACTAAAGTCTGAAGCAATCCATTCCAAAAGGTGTCAAGAGAACACATCCCCCAAGTAGATGACTTGATGCAGTCAGTCTCTTAAACTAAAGCTCACGAACCCGAATACACATATACCCGAAGACAGAGAAACTTATACCATCGAAGTAGCAGATTAAGTCCAATAACCAAAGAATAACCCCGATGTATACTTTTCTCTCCCCTGAAGAAAGTGTATGAAGCTCAAGAACCTGAAGTACCCGAATGCCCAAAGAGAGAATAACCGATAACATTGAAGAAGCAGGCCGAATCACTGATTATCTCTGCAGATGACAATCTCTGCGGATGTCAACACCGGAATAAGTGATTATATCTCTGAATCACTGATTAAGCCCTCAAGTAAAACAGCTGAGCATCCCCAATGTACACAATTCTCTCTCCCCTGATGATTGCGATAACATCGTAATCATCACACACTTGTGTACCTCTTTCATCTTCAGAAACTTTCTCTTACATCACTTCCCCCACGTCGTTGGAATAATAACACTAAAAGCCTTGATGAGTAAAACCTTGAGTTTCTCTGCGGTCATGACATTTGTTTTCCCGGGATATCTTCAATCACTTAGAAGTATTAAGCTCATCAAGTTTACTCGCCATGAGTCAAACCTTGAGTTTCTCTGCGGTAATAACATTTGTCTTCCCGGGATATCTTCAATTACTTAAAAGTACTAAGTTCATCAAGTTTACTCGCTTTGTGTTTTAGATGTGTGTCTCCTTCCCCCTTGCTGGTTTTGACACTTCAGAATCAGCAACATATTTTAAGCCCAATACTTGAAATCTTTTTGAGAAGAACATCATTAGCTCAGATGTCTCTGTGAGAATCAACTTGCTGAAGAATGTGAGCAAGTCTAATTGGGGATTAACATTGGCTTTTAACTCTCCCCCAATTAGTGCTCTCCCCTAAACCGACAATCTTTATGATGAATGTTTGAATTAAGAAGAAGTCTTTAGATAATCAAATGCAACTCGTCTTTAGTCTTCTAACATATAGCAGAAAATGTAGATTCGACTGTAGACTCAACCTTCTTCAAGATTGTCCAGTTGGGGAATAGATAATTAACATCTTCAACTCACACAAAAAAGCATCCCACCAAAAAGCATCCCAATTAACTTACATCTTGCAAATCCCCTTAACTAAAATCCCTCCCAATCAAACAAGAACAGAAAGATGTTCATCAAGGAAATCAGCAATCAGGCCGCAACGAACACACAAGATGGTAACACCAAACTACCAATCACATCAAACAAGAACATAGAGATTGTTCGGAATCATCATGTTGATGTATACGTGAAGCATTAACCGGAAGCACTTTGTCGATAAACTCATCAATCCGAGTGAAGATGTCAACCAACGGCTCTTAGAAGAAACTCCATGTGAAGATGATCCGATAAGAAGAAGCTCGGTTCTTACATGAGTTAGGAGCCGTTTGACCATTTATTCTCAAAAATCAATCAACCATGCAGTAAATTCACACTTCTTCTCTGTAGCACCCGGTAAATTTTCAATAAACTATTTTAATAATGAATTATAATTATTATTACTTGTTTTTATTTCAGACTTTTTCAGAGCCAATTTAATCGAACACGAGAGATTATCTCATTAATCGTAAAAACTGACTCTCAACACGAAACAACTCAACCGTAATCTAACAAATAATTTAAACGTGATTTCTATACCATTTATAAACTACTAGTCATGTAAATACTTATTTTTCGTGGAAAATTTATTTTAAATGCAATGACGTATATTTCGTGCCCTAAAACGATCGTTATCGAGCCCTAACGTGTCTCGAACATCTATTTTACATAAGTTTATTCAAATTTCACAAATGGTCCCTGCACCTAATATTACCCCGTGCCCCCTATACATTTAAGACATCTACACTTTAAAACTATCACTAAAGTTCCTCCTCATTCTTGGATTATGTCAAACCCTAGCTGCTACCACCACCTCCACTTCCTGTAGCCGCCACCCACTCCACCGCCATCATCCAACTGCTTTGCCACCATCAGCATCACCGCAGCCATCATCACCACCATTGGTACTATCACCAGCCGCTGCCACTTCCTCCATTTCTAATCCAAGGACAATGAAGATCGTGTGTAGATCGTGATTGTTTGGGTCGTTTGTATCAGTGGGTCACCAAGCCACCCCCACTACCATCTCGTCTCCATCATCTAGTCCCTTTCATCTCAGTTCTCGTTCCCACGTTTCTTTTGGGTTGTATTGATTCCGTACCATTGTACCTGTACTCTCGATACTATTGTGTTAGCTTCTTAATGCCAGTTGTGTCCGTTGTGATTCTTGCGTTACTTCATATCGAGGTGAGTTCATGACCCCTACTTTACTTGTTTTGAAAACACTTTTGGGGGAGAATACATGCTTGTTTACTAAATTCCAATATTTGCAAATGATTTGATTCTTGAAAACTTTATGTGCTTCACTAAACAACTTATTCAGTTATTCAATTATCATTACAATAAATCTATTTCTTTCGCTGTGCTAAATTCATATTATTTCATTTTGGGACATATATGTGTATGTAATTGTGTGCATGAGTGCTTGTAGTGGTTGACAGATTTCATTTATCCAACAGTCTTCGGAACTGGTTGGATTCCTATTATTTCATTTATCCTACAGTTTAGCTCCAGCTGGTTTGCGATAATAACTGATTGGATTCCTATTGTGCACGGGACCACGTGGTGGTCAAATTTCATAATTTGGATTGCATTTCATTTTACTACTTGCTCAGCACTATTACTTATACATATGTCCTACATGTTTATCATTGCACAACCAAAACAGATTTACTACTTTAATTCAAACCTATGAACTCACCAACCTCGTGTTGACATTTTTAGCATGTATTTTCAGGTTTAAGGTGACAACTTACTTTGGAGGCTTTTGGCATGGCATGGCATGGTCATAGGATACTTTGACATTCTTTTGGGACCGCTTTATTTTTATTATGGGCCTGTATTTCCGCAATAATTTTAAATAATGTAAACTTTATAAATTTGTTTATGAATTTTCTTAATGTAAAACCGTTGTTCTATACTTTGTGTCATGATACCAATCAGTAGCACCCCACGACCCGAATGCTTCCGCTGTGCCAAATTTGGGGGTGTTACAGTTGGTATCAGAGCCAAGGTTATAGGGAACTAGATAATTTTCAAAACCTAGACTATAACCACTTTTACGGAAACTTAACCTTATGATCGACACGTGCCTGCCTGCCAAGCTGATGCCTCACTTGTAATTTTTTTCTAATACAGTTGATGAGATTTGTGCCTTACTATTGAATGTGTACACCCATTTATTTTTTCGCTATGTGCTATATGTATCTTCGACATACTTATGCTTACGTATCGCACTTATAGTAGCGTTGCACCACTTACTATCCGCATTCTCATCTTTTGACTTTGAGTTTGGACACTTGTTTTAGTATTTTGAAAATGAATTTGGGAAGTGAAGGACATGGTGTTAGAATAACTAAGTCAAGTATTTCAAAAATTCACTGAACCTCGGGTGAATATAGACTGATCACCTATATTTATCCAGGGACAGTGGGACATAGCCTGATCACCTATGTCCGACTCAGAGGTGAATTTTGCAATACTTGGGGTAGTTATATCAGTATTATGTCTGGTTGGTTTTTGGTTTGATTTCAGAAAAAGGGGTAAAGTTTTTGGTGTGTGTATTCGAGCATCGAATTTTATAAATTTACCCCTACCCACAACGCACTGGCATCACAATTCTTGTTTACCGCAATATTCTTCCTCTTGTATGGGACGCTTTTCGTCACCGTTTAGTCATGATATGACTTCATATTATTTCTGAAATCGTTGAAACCATCTGATTTTTTTTCGCATCAGGTCGGGCTAGACCCGATTGGCCAACAAGTTTACATTTTGATTGCGTGAAGTTATCTGAGTCTATTGAAACGTTTGGAATTGGTCTCGGCTACGTTTGAATTTGGATTGATATATTTTGTGACTTTGGGTCTCGTAGAGAATTTGAAATCGCTTATCCCCGTAGCTCTATTTTGTTTCTAGTCTTGTTACAGACGCCTCTATCTCAAGCCTTGTATACGATCGATGTTGGTTCATCGATGCTGCTCTTTTGATGACATACCTTGCGCTCTATCGACGTGTATGCTTTTAGCGTAACCATTTAAAACCATCAACGTTCACTTTATTTAAACCTTGAATTGACATTGTTTGGTGATCGGATTCCTTTTGGAATTATGACTTTGTACTCGAAAGTTGTACTTTCCGCATTGAGCACTAAGTACGCTGTTGAGGCAACTAACTGATTTGCTAGTAACAATTAACCTCTCCTTCATAGTCATACTTCAGATTTGTTAAACTCTCCATTCGGTAGAGATTTTATGCTTGGCTGAACCTTTGAGATTTTTTAAGGGGTAACCTAAAATCGCGACATTAGGAACAGACGCCTAATCTTTCGCTCATGCTTCGGGAACACCAGTAATCTGTACTACCCTCTCAGATCATAATAATTGTGCCGATATTAATGTACAAACTGTTTTCAATTACTCTACAGAATATTTTGCGATCACCCTACAAGTGTCTTACTACTCAATCATGAATCAAAATCTTTGACCGTATTGCTTGACATAAACAATAAATTTATTTTCCTACTACTCTAAACTGTCTTACAAACTCTTCTATAAATTATTTACTCCTTTGGAAAGTATTTTATGCTACTACCTCATAAACTGAACAATTAATATTTTCTTTTACAGCTAAACTAAACTTTATGAGTAAATCGTACACCTCTGATTAGAACTATAGATAACCATCTACCAAGTCTCGACACCGTTTCATCATTGTACAAATTACCTTATTCGTTCTATATGATAAGATCCCCTTATTGGTTGCCCGTATCATTTCCTCTTCTGAGACAATGCGCTATCAAGCGATATGAATTGAATCGCGAGGACGCGATTCCTTTTAAGGTTGGTAGACTGTAGCACCCGGTAAATTTTCAATAAACTATTTTAATAATGAATTATAATTATTATTACTTGTTTTTATTTCAGACTTTTTCAGAGCCAATTTAATCGAACACGAGAGATTATCTCATTAATCGTAAAAACTGACTCTCAACACGAAACAACTCAACCGTAATCTAACAAATAATTTAAACGTGATTTCTATACCATTTATAAACTACTAGTCATGTAAATACTTATTTTTCGTGGAAAATTTATTTTAAATGCAATGACGTATATTTCGTGCCCTAAAACGATCGTTATCGAGCCCTAACGTGTCTCGAACATCTATTTTACATAAGTTTATTCAAATTTCACAAATGGTCCCTGCACCTAATATTACCCCGTGCCCCCTATACATTTAAGACATCTACACTTTAAAACTATCACTAAAGTTCCTCCTCATTCTTGGATTATGTCAAACCCTAGCTGCTACCACCACCTCCACTTCCTGTAGCCGCCACCCACTCCACCGCCATCATCCAACTGCTTTGCCACCATCAGCATCACCGCAGCCATCATCACCACCATTGGTACTATCACCAGCCGCTGCCACTTCCTCCATTTCTAATCCAAGGACAATGAAGATCGTGTGTAGATCGTGATTGTTTGGGTCGTTTGTATCAGTGGGTCACCAAGCCACCCCCACTACCATCTCGTCTCCATCATCTAGTCCCTTTCATCTCAGTTCTCGTTCCCACGTTTCTTTTGGGTTGTATTGATTCCGTACCATTGTACCTGTACTCTCGATACTATTGTGTTAGCTTCTTAATGCCAGTTGTGTCCGTTGTGATTCTTGCGTTACTTCATATCGAGGTGAGTTCATGACCCCTACTTTACTTGTTTTGAAAACACTTTTGGGGGAGAATACATGCTTGTTTACTAAATTCCAATATTTGCAAATGATTTGATTCTTGAAAACTTTATGTGCTTCACTAAACAACTTATTCAGTTATTCAATTATCATTACAATAAATCTATTTCTTTCGCTGTGCTAAATTCATATTATTTCATTTTGGGACATATATGTGTATGTAATTGTGTGCATGAGTGCTTGTAGTGGTTGACAGATTTCATTTATCCAACAGTCTTCGGAACTGGTTGGATTCCTATTATTTCATTTATCCTACAGTTTAGCTCCAGCTGGTTTGCGATAATAACTGATTGGATTCCTATTGTGCACGGGACCACGTGGTGGTCAAATTTCATAATTTGGATTGCATTTCATTTTACTACTTGCTCAGCACTATTACTTATACATATGTCCTACATGTTTATCATTGCACAACCAAAACAGATTTACTACTTTAATTCAAACCTATGAACTCACCAACCTCGTGTTGACATTTTTAGCATGTATTTTCAGGTTTAAGGTGACAACTTACTTTGGAGGCTTTTGGCATGGCATGGCATGGTCATAGGATACTTTGACATTCTTTTGGGACCGCTTTATTTTTATTATGGGCCTGTATTTCCGCAATAATTTTAAATAATGTAAACTTTATAAATTTGTTTATGAATTTTCTTAATGTAAAACCGTTGTTCTATACTTTGTGTCATGATACCAATCAGTAGCACCCCACGACCCGAATGCTTCCGCTGTGCCAAATTTGGGGGTGTTACATTCTCCCCCTCAAGAATTGCAAATGAAGTTGCCATTCTTGATTAAGCAAGTGAATATCTTCAACAATGTAGTCTGTTCACACTTCTCCCCCACAAAATTAGCACAGGATGTCGCCATCGTCATTATAGTTGAGCAAGTGGAATAAGAAAACAATCAATAGTAGCCCGGTTCACTTGATAATCGAAAGCACATGGAAAAAGTATGAAGCATGTTGATGAGAATGGTCATAATAGAGAAGATTTCTCTTCTTCAGAAGATAAAGCGCACTGACACGTACACTTTTCTTTTCTTTGAGGAACGAGGCTTGAACGGTTGTGTTCAAATGTCACAGCCAAAAGAATTTCAAGATTGAGTTACTTGAACCCGTGAGTTATGAGATATCAATCCATTTGTAATCCATACTTTAAGCCAGTCCATGTAGTGAAGGATTGAAGTATCTGCAACAGAGTAATGACTACCTGCACTAATATTACAAACTTGATTGCATATATTTTGGTTAGTGACATTAGTATCCAAACCCTTTGGGGTTTCACAGGCAACCTTGATTTTGTCATTGGTAAACAACTTTCCGGTAGGTATCCACCTAAGTCCAGCATCCTTAAACATTCTACCAGATGGCATCCAATTATGGCAAGGTCTACGATTGTTGATATTCTTATTCAAATTGGAAGACTTATCGTTATTCCTAGACTTTAAAGATTTAGCAGTTTGGATCCATCTAGATGAAGTTTTAGGTTTGTTTTGCATCAGAACATGTTGAACCTTAGCCATGTAGGTAGTCTTAGTAGATTGTACCTTGGCATGTGAATTAGGAAAATGTTTCTTATGTGGAAAAGACTCAGAATTTCTAGTTTTGTTTTCTACATGCTTAGCATTCTTATGCACATAACTATTTTTAGATGCACGCCAAACCCTAGTCTTTTAAGTGTTCCTAGGTAGTGGTTTACAACTACTAGCAGTGCCTTGAAATCTCGTAAAATTCCTCACCCTAGGTCTTGCACCTAAAATTCCGTCTTTTCGAATCTGTGCCTTTTTCCGAGCTTTTTCTAGATAATAGTTCTTCCACAAGTCATTCATATCATATGAATTCTGGGTTTTAATGCTTGGTTTTGACACTGTTTTCGAACTAATCCTAGAGGTGCTGGGAGTAGAAGTGGCTACGTGTTGAGAGTTAACGGAGCTAGAAGCCTTATTCTTAGGTAACTCTGGTGAAGTGACTGGTTTTGACAAAACTTGTTTCTCATCAACTTGGGAGGCAAACCGTGTTTTTGAAAATTTTGGTCTTTCGGATATAAACGCAGTAGGCTGCCTAACAATGGACCGGTTTCTAATGGGATGAGAAACTGGTTTCCCCAAGGTTGATGGTTTTGTAAACTTAGTGTTCACACTTTTCCCTACAGTTTTCCTAAGCTCATTTTTTAAGGCAACAATAGCGAAACTCTTTTCCTGAAGTTGGGCTTTGAGTTCATCAATTTTTGCTATCAAAGAGTTTGTTTGCTCCATTGAATTAGTTCTAGCTTCTTTGACAGAGTCACTTAGTTCTATGTGATGCTTGTAACCAAATTAGTTTTAAACGCTAATTCATCATTTCTCATTTGAATATCATCAATAGTATTAACATCAGAATTACTTGTAACCAAATTAGTTTTCACATGCATATTAGAAATATGTTTCTTCAAATTGTTGATAGTTGACTCTTTGTCTTGAAGCTGAGCTTTCAAAGTGTTAATTTCAAAAAGTTCACTGAATTCAGGAAGTTCCGGATTTTTACATGGTTTGTTAAGTTGAAAACTTTCTTCTTTACTTTGTATCGCAATTTCAAGTGAAATGCAATGTTTTTCAAGTTTTGAGAATTTGTTTGAAAGTTCATCAAAAGCCTTTTTGTCAACCATATCATTTGTTTTGAAATTATTAGACTCAGCCTCAACCAAGGAACATTTATCAGAATCATGTTCAGTATTAAGATCAGTATGTTTAGGTACATTAGCAGATGCACTATGTTGAACAGTTAAGGGTACCTCATCACATGACACCTGCTCAATTTCTGGTATGATATCTGCATCCACATCATGTGTAACAAGAGTCACTGGACCGCTGGCTGTGTCAAGCTTATCTATCTCTGAGCCTCTGTATTAAGTGTCAACTGATCCATCATCTGGTGCTTTACCTGACTCATCATTATTTGTTGTCTCTGACATTCTGCATTCAGCAACACCCGATTCTTCAACAGATACATTACCCAACTTATCACAACAATCTCTCAACTGCACCAGACACTCATCCACTTTTTCATCTGTCTGAGTAACTTCCTCAATATACTTCTCCACATTATCCATGAGATGGATAAGTGTCTCTATGAACACGCTAATTTCCATTCCAGTGTGTTTCTTGAAAGACGCTTCAGTCATGTCTTGATCATAATCTGATGTAAATTCCCCACTGATGAATGACTAAAATTGTTTGTGGATCACCTGAAGTGCAGCACTGGAACTATCCTTTTGAACCTTTTCTTTATCAAGTTGTTGTTCCAATTGTTCTAAGTTCAATAGTAATGTTCCCGTTAATGTGGATAAGTCTTGACGGAAAATGGCAATGCATGTTCGTTCCATTCTTATCGGTGTGAGTAACATGAGGTGTGAGTGAAGTTGTTGATAAGGTTCAATGCTACTTTCCTTTTGCATGGCATTCTGTAGCCTGAACAGGTGCAAATCTTTCTCATCGGACTCAGAGCATGAAGAACTCACATCATCATTGATTGATTCAATCATCTTTAATCGTTCAGTGTAGCATACATTATCATTGTTGTCCACAACATCATACAATTTAAGTACTTCTGAAATTACTGGGTCAGTAGTGTAAGACATGATGTTGTAGTATACACGGGATTTTACAAGTCCATGATTTAAACCGAGAAATAGATTCTTTCTCAGAATTTTACAAAATCAAGAAGAAACCGTGATATAGAGACCAATAGAACGTGTTAAGATAACTGATGGATCGACACAATGATAGACAATTGTGTGTTAGGTCTTATGGTTGTTTGTAGGATTAGCAAAGATGTTGTTTGGTTGAGATTTGGATTGGTTTATGCATGATTTTTCGGAGAAATTTAGGTCTCGAAGGTGCCATTCTCCTCATTCTCACGGTTGTTTTGATGGGTAGAATGCTGAAAATGGAGTTACGGATCAAAAGTTATAGCCGTTTGAAGTTTTGTCGGGAAAAGTCAACAAGTCGCTAGAGACAAGTCGCTATAAACCTTGAGAACAAGTCGCTAAGTCACCAAGTCGCTAAGAATCCTTGAACCAAGTTGCTAAGCACCAAGTCGCTAAGTATTATGACAACAAGTCGCTAAGCACCAAGTCGCTAGACACAGTTAATTTTCTAAAGAACAACTCGCTAAGATCCAAGTCGCTAGTATCAAGTCGCTAACAATTTACACTACAACTCGCTAACAATTTCTGAAGCAAGTCGCTAACCTCACCAAGTCGCTAGCCGTAGTGGAGAATCCACTAACTTGTACTATTTGTCGGCTTGTCTCAATAGACAAGTCGCTAGGCTCAAGTCGCTAACAACAAACACTGTAACTCGCTAACTTTTACTGAAGCAAGTCGCTACGATGAAAAACACTATGAGAACCAAGTTGCTAGCAAGAAAAACTTCAAAAACACACTTTTCAATCCAAAACAAGCTCAACCACAGTGATTCAAGCTTTCCAAATCAAAACCCAAGCACTTACAATGATTCTAAACATAAAAGTACAATCAAAATCCAAACTTTAACACAAGAAATGATCCAAATGATGCAAAAACCACTAAACTTTTTCAAACCCAAAAACCATATAAAACCACTAGAAATCCAAGGATATGTAAGAGAGATGATCAAACTATGGCTCTTGATACCATTTGTAACATATTGGATTTCACAAACACATCACATAACAATATATGGGTCGAATTAGTTTAAGGTTCTAGAGAGAGAAAGTAGAAGGTGGGAGCCTTTCTAGAGAGAGAAAGTAAACAAAGAAAGAAAGGTTAGATTAAGTGAAAGGTCCAACCCTCTACCTTGGGAGGTAGAGGGTATTTATAGTTACATACTAAGCGTCCTTGATGAGTGTCTAAATACTCATCATTTTTGTACCATTTAAACTGCAAAAACATCTGAAAACACTCAGAAATGCATCAAAATGATAAAAATATCACAAATAAGTGTTTTATGTGTTTTAAATGCAAAAATATCAAAATCTGGTGAAAAACGTATCAAGTTTTGCATAATTGGCAGTTTTAGTCCCCCAAGTTTCAAAAGTTGTCAAAAACAGTCCCTGGTAAATCTAAATAAAGAAAAATGTTATTCAAGGTCCCTGAAATATTCTAAATTGTCAAAAATGGTCCTTGAATAAATCTTTTGTTAAATGGCAGAAAAGGTCCCTCAACTTTCAAAAATGTCAAGTTTGGTCCCTGAAAAATTGAAATTGTCAAATCTAGTCCTTGTACTATTGAAGTTTGTCAGTTTTAGCCCTTGTGTAAACTTTGGAGAAATTACAGTTTTGGTCCCTCTAATTTGGCAGATTTGCAATATTAGTCCTTGTCATTTAATATTAAAGCTAGCCTTGTCAAAACTCATTTGACCCCCTGCCTTTACACCATTTTGGCCCCCCTGTCTTTTCTCATTTTGGACTGCCCAGGTCAAACAAAAGTCAAACTCTCCAGTTGCCCGCCACCACCTGCTTGTCTTCCCCATCATATTGCCTGCAACTCTCAGCTCACTTCCCATCACCTTTTCACCAAATCCTCCACCCCCCATCATCACAAACCCACTACATTAAATGCCGCCCCCCCTAGTTGATAAAATGCAGGCCTACAAGTCAAACTATTGCTTCCCGCCAAAATGACAAAAACGGCTAAATTGCTCAAAACTCACCCATTGGCCAATTTCAGAGGTGGGATTCAATCAAGAGGACACGTGGAAGCTCTGAGAGTATAAAAGAGAGAAGAGGAAGCAAGAGATATGCAGTAGTTAGTTTTTAAAATTTTCTTTTATGTCGTTTTTTTTAGTTATTTTAATTAAGTGTTCAAAAATGTAATTCTAAGCTTTAATGTATTAAACTTTAATCACTTTATCATTGTAATTCACTTTTGAGTATCAATTCAAGGTTTCAGTTATATTTCAAAATTTCAAGCTACTGTTGCAAAACTCAGTTTCCATTTCCTATGTTCAAGCTTTCAATAGCTTAATTTCTCATCCAAATAAGCTTATTCAAGCTTATTATAAGCTCCGATAAGCTCACAATTCAGTTTTAAGCAATATTGATGTATGGTCAATGAAAGTCAACTGAGAAGAAGATTGGGTTAAAACAGGCATTGAAATGGAATGGGTTGATGCAGGACTTGGTATTGGGTTGGATTTGGTTAGATTAGAATAGTTTGGGTTTGGTTTAAGCTTCACAAATAAGCTGGGAACTTGTAAGTTTGTATCTCCTTTTCATGTTGTATGCAATTTGCAGTTTATGTTTGTGTTTGTATCTGTGATAATTATATGGCTTGAGCTTGGTTATTTAGTAGTGATTAGGGTCACTAGAGTTAGTTTAAGTTGTAAAATGAGATAAATCAGTAAGGAGCTTAGTTTTTAGTTCAAATCAGTTATTAACATAGTGTTTGGATTTCTTGGCAAAAATGAGTTAGAAAGCTATGCAGTAGTTAATGTCATTTGCTTTATAGTTCTTTAGCCATTTGAAACTCATTTGAGTCAGTTAAGTGTGCCTTATAACATTCAAAAGTCAAATCACACAATATCTGTCTCAAACTCTTAACTGTTGTAATTTTGTGAATCCAAAATCTTATACTATGTTTGGATATCAGTAGCAAAGCTTGTACTAGTTCATTTCATCCATTAACATCTATTTCAGTCATTAAAATCAGTACCAAAGTTCATAAAAGTCAATTTTCCATTTCTTTATCAAAAGTCAAAACTGAAAAACTCAGTTTTTACCAAACTGAGTTGATTTGTCTTGAGTTCATTTCTGGACCAATTTCAATGAAACTTGTGGTTTTGAAAAGCTCTACTGGTCTAGTTTATTATTGTGATTTTTGTGTATTTTTGTTAAATTTTTATAAGGTCTAAAATGTCTTGGCAACAAGGGCAAAAGTGCCCTGTGCACAAGGACTGAGACTGCACAAGTATTGAGCAGTTTGTGCAGCCCTTGCATAGTGCTCAGTTGAGCTTGTCATGGTCTAGTCTTTGGCTTATACATAGCCACCCAGGTATAGTGTAGGATACAAGTCTTGGTTTCATGTTTCCAGCTTATTCATGTGCTTATTCTTCTGCTTAAATCTGGTACCCTCACACTGTTTTTAGCCTATCATCTCAAATCATCATAATCTGTTATACTTGCAATCAGAGGTTAAGAGCAGTTGAGACTTGTTTCTTTTGAGTTCTTTTAGCTTAATATACCTTCTGTTTCAGTTGGGTGGCCTTGGGTGTCCATTTGCTTATTTCAAGTGCTTATTTCTAAGCACTTGGCATAGCAGCTTCTTATTCCTCCACACAACCATATGTTTTTCCATTTTTCCTAGATTCTATATATTGTTTTAAGCTTATCTTGAATTTTTCAGATTTTTCCTAGCTTGTTTGCTATTTTTCTACATTTTAATTAGTTTTTAAGCATTTTTAATTAGTTTTAAAAACCAAAAATTAAGAAAAGGTTCAAAAAAATAAATTTTCAATTTTCCTAAGTTTAGATAAATATAAAAAGACAAAAAATTATTTTTCTAGATTTTTCTTAGTTAAATTTGTATTTTTAAGCAATATAGATAGTTTTTAATAGTTTTTAATTCCTAGAAAATACAAAAATATTCAGAAAAATACAAAAATAGTTTTGAAAATTCTATTTTGTTATTTTAGATTTTTCTAAGTCTTAATTTTATTTTTCTAGCTTTATTTCCTATTTTCTTTCATTTTAGGTTATTATTAAATAGTTAAAAATAGTTTTTAATTAATAATAATTAGATAATTAGTTATAAAAATAATTTTCTTTTTCTATAAATTTTCTTTTATCATTAGGATTGTAAAAATGTATTTTTCATATTTTTAGGATTTATATTGTATAAGTTTCACTTTTTCACTTGTACGTAACGTAGTTTTTAATTCCAGTTTTATAAAAACATAAAAACAAAAACATCATTTTAATAATAGTGATAGCATTTATTTAATATATTTTATCTTTTTAATTTTCTTTAATTTGCATTTAAGCCCCTGTAATTTGTTGGCTTTTTCTGTAGTTATAATCAATCACATCTCTTTTCCCGTTCAAATCTTCTCGATCACTATACGTTTGACTATTCTCGCACAGCTCGTTGGGACTTAACGACCCGGGGAAACACTATACTCTCCTGATCTTCATTGCATTTGTGCTTAAGCTATTTTAAGTTTCTTACAGTTGGCCATTCACAAGTGGTCAGCTTGCATGAGAAAACTTGACGGTTTTGCACGGATCAGTCCTCCTTCGGACTGTGGATCAGGCATACAGTGGGTAAAGACCCGTCCTTCTTCCACGGTGTTACACTAAGCTAATAACTAAACTAATAAACAGTAAATAACGATATGTCTACGAGCTAACTTGTGCTAGTCTATAGTTGGGGTGACCGACACTTCACTATGGAATTTCTAATTCCTAACATAAAGAGACGCGGAAATGGAGACGTTACTAAAGATTTATCACAATATGCTTATTTTGAAGAAGTTACGGCGTAACTCATCTCTCACATTACGTCGTAACTATTGCGTGACCCAGAAGTCCAACTTATCAAGAGGTTACGGCGTAACTCCTCCCAAAGGTTACGACGTAACTCCATTAGGTCAAAAGAGGTTCCACGCCGCTGATACTTACGCCGTAACTACTGCTACACTTACGACGTAACCGAGTTTATTGAAGACTACGGGGTAACCACTTATAAGGTTACGCCGTAACTAGCAGATCTTGTGCATTTACGGAGATATAGAAGGTTACGAAATAACTCATCTATTGGTTACGCCGTAACCCATACCTGGCCTATAAATATCCCACGAATTCCAGCATTTCAAAGCATTCCATTCCACACACAACACTCTGAGAACGTGGGAAAAAGCTCAAGGGAGGTCTAGGGAAGCATACGGAGCTGTTTCCAAGGGAGAAGTCACACCATTACGATAAGCTTTAGCGTTTATTATTTCTTTTACTTTTAATTCATGTATTTCGTACCTTTGAATATTGAATTGATTTGCATGATTAATATGAGCGGCTAAGCACCCTTTGGTTCTAGCCTAGTTATGATTCCTTAATTGTTTTGTTTGCGTTTACCTTTACTTCCGTACAATTATTTCTAAGTGTATGCATGCATAGTTCATTGGTAGGCACCCTTGGTTCGGTAGTTTTGAATGGCGGTAGAGGCCAATTGCCTAGTAGATATGACCAACAGACCCTAGGTGAGCAGACTGAGACGGGAAGGGTAAGATATGACCAACTGAGGACCCTTTCTACTTGTGCGATTTGACCAACTGATCACTTATCGTTTGGATGAACTTAAGAATTGGGGGGTGTAGTGTCTAATTTCCTAACGGCCGGGCACTCACTATTATGAATCTAGCATGTAGCGGTACTTAATGACTTGGCTTAGGGGACCAGGAACAACAGGACTTATGACGGTGCGCCTGATTTCTCCTGTGGTGGCATCTTTGCTGATAGGTTAGGGCGAATTGACCAAATGCTGTCCTCTCGAATTTGACCCCACCTGAAGTAATTGGAAGTAAGTAGACATAGACAAAACTAGTTAGGAGGATTAACTAGGTTAGCACCACTATTCCTCTATTGATTTCCCTTCACACATTTATTTGCTTTACTTTATATTCTGCATTAGTAGTTTAATTAATTAAAACCCTATCAAATCATTAATATTCTGTGACAATTAGACTTAGTAATTATCCGACACACATAGCTCTTGGGACGACCTCGGCTTTACCATTTACTACACTACACATGACCGGGTACACTACCCGTTAGTGCATTAGGGTAGACCATAGGTATAGCGAGACACTATAAATATTAAGACCTGGTCAGTAAAACCTGCATCAGTCACGTTTGTTTATTTCAAAAGCTGCATCAAACTCTGGAACATTTGAGGATTTCTTGATGTTTGAGGTTTTTACATTTTCTTTGAGATGTTGATATTTTAGTTGCAAATCAAAATGTTCAACTTCTAGCTTAGAAAGATGTTTTACCAAATTATCGTGATCATCCTGGTCAATTTTCTCATTTAGTTTTGAGTTTTTGTTTTCAAGCTCAATAACACAATCATGGGAAACTTTTAAAGTAACAGATAATTCATGAAATTGAGAAGCAGTAATAGAATGCTTAGTAACAGTATAAAACACATCTTGAGCCACACAACTCAATACTAAGTTCTCATTTAAGATATGCAGATTCTTCCTTTGAATTTCATTATATTTGAGTTCCCGTTCATAATCATTGACCTCAACAATCATTGCATCAAATTCCTTTTCCATTTCTTTAATGTCTGAGTCTATCCGTTTTTGAAGGCTCACAAATTGACATTTTAATTGTTTAAAGAAAGGTATGACCTCAGTTAAATAGCATTCTTTAGTTTGCTCAAAACCCCTCTCCCCTTCAGCAATCGGAGCAGATGTTCGTTTCGAGATTAAAGACCAATTTATGAGGGAGCTTCGCGCTAACCCTTTTTCAGGAAACAGGGACGAAGACGCATATGAGCACGTTGAAAATGTCCTATACATCGCTAGCCTTTTCAACATTCCGGGCGTGTCTCATGATGCTGTTATGCTCAGGGTCTTCCCAATGACTCTTACTGGGGCAGCCAGAAGATGGATCGAAAGATTGCCCGCCGGGGCAGTTAATACTTGGGCGCTACTAAAGAAACACTTTATCCAAAGATATTGCCCACCATCAAAGATTTCTAATAAACTCTTGGAGATCCATAATTTCAAACAAGAAGTGAACAAAACTCTGTATCAAGCTTGGGACAGATACAACGATCTTCTTTATGAGTGTCCTACCAATGATCTAAATAACTAGCAGAAGGTCAATATTTTCTACAAAGGAATAAATGTAACTACGAGACAAATGCTGGACTATGAAGGACCTATCCTGAATATGACTCCTACTACTGCAATTGAAGCCATTCAAAAAAT
>BPTQ01000004.1:102741114-102963388 GCA_019973895.1 Chrysanthemum seticuspe
GGCCTTTGTATCATTCGAGACCATAGACGAGGTATGTTGAGTTAGCTCGATGTATCAATAGCCTACCATTGTGAGTCTATTGATTAGTCACCTCGACTTTTCGACCCCCATGTGAAACCCTTTTGTTGCACTCCCCTTTAGTGCAAGATACCCCTAGATTCACCCTTCTGAGCCATTCCTTTCATTTTGTCACCCCAATATATTGTTTCGTTACACCCTTACACCTTAGCCTACCCTGTAGTGTTTATTTGTAATTGGGAAGTCATCATTTGCCTAAGTTCAAGGTTCGAGTGGAAAGGTTTGGAAATCACGCTTTCATCAAAAACAATTATGAAGATCATTAAAGACCCCCCTATTGGAATCACTCCTAAACCTTAATTCAAGTGTTTGTTACTCATATGTAATAGGTAGCTTATTATGGCCTTTATGTTTGTTTAAGGTCTAGCTTATGTAAAAGGCCCATAAGCTTAGGCCCATGTCCAATAAGGAAAAGGGAAGGAGTAGGAGTGTTGCCCTAGCTCCTTGCCTATAAATACTCTTGTATAACCCTCACTTGAGGGTTGGTTGTTCAATTTATTCTCTTTCACTCACATCTACGCATAACCGGTTTTACTCTTAACGTGTGTGTGTGTTTGGTTTATTGTTCAATCGCCTTTATCTCTTTCTAGTAAGGTTGTGTTGTAAAACTAGTGACCTGACAGTGGTATCAATCGCCTAACTAGTTGGGTGAATCGTTATTTCTTGAAGTGGGTTTTGGTCCTACGCGTAGAATAACGTGATACTTTGGTTCGCTTAAAAACTCGTTTTTTACACTTTTTAATCCAAGATTCTTGTACTTTCAACGTTTTAAGGTGTTAAAATACTTGTTTTTGGCAAAAAGTTTCAACCTTTACGCGTAGATCTAAGTTTTTAAGCTTGTTTTTGTTCGTGGGTGTCGTTCTACGCGTAACCCGTTTAGCTGTTTTGGTTCATCAAGTTTCACACTTTTGTGTTATTTTGGTGATATTGAAGCTATTCCATAACAAAAATCTGGTTTAGAAACAAATTTGGGCACAATCATTTTTACGAGTAATCTTACGCGTATCAAAACCCTAATATTACGCGTAAGTTATTCCTTGGATTGATCTTCGTTTTCGTGGTTTACTCCGTGTTTTCTTGCTTGGATAAGCCTGAGAATACGTCGACTTTAGATGTCTTTTGCACTGTGATAGTGTAAAAGATCATTTGGGCAAAACCCTAAAATTACGCATAAGCATAAAGCTTACGCGTAGAAATCCTACGCATAAGATTCATCTTACGCCTAAGCCTAGTCTTACGCATAAGGTAATCCTACGCCTAACTTTCTACGCCTAACTTTGTGTCTACGCATAACTTTAGTGCATTTACCCTACTTAGGCGTAAGCTAAATCTACGCGTAACTCTTGATTGTTACGCGTAACTTTGGTGTTTTTACGCATAAGTCCTACTTGGTTTCTTGTGATTTCTACGCCTAAGGACACTTCATCAACAAAGGTTCATTCGACTACAAAGATCCATTTTTACCAACACAAGTTTTCAACATGTCACAACCACCATACTCTAACTATTTCCCTTACATTTATTCTCAACGACAACAACAACTAAGTCCACAACATCAACAATGGAATCAACAACAAGCAATTTATCAACAACAATTTAATCAACAACATACTCCACAACTTGGAGCAATTCCTCCACCACAAATGGTTCAAACACCGCCAAGTCTTCAAGTTCAACCCTACACAAATGACTTCAATCAACATCCATCCAGGAACACTATGAAGGAACCCACTTGGTTTGCAAAGATGTGTGAAGCTTTAAGCATCCAACAATCAATTCATGAGGCTGGATCACTTGATAGACCTCCAATGCTCACTCCAGGAAACTACGATCAATGGGTGATAAGGTTCTTTAGGTTTTGTGATCTGAAGAAGCCACATGGAAAGTTCTTAAAGAAGGTTATCTTGGAAGGTCCATTTCAGATGCCTACTGTCATTGTACCCGGTGATCCAAATGCTAATCCACCAAGAGATGAACAAATGAACATTGCTACTGTTGCAGATTTAAATCCAGCAGAACTTCTACACTATGAAGCTGATGAGCTTGCAATGCAATATATCCTTTTAGGATTACCTAACCCAATTCTTCGAAGTGTTGATGCTCAAAAGACTGCAAAGGAAATGTGGGAACATATTCATCTTCTTATGGAAGGATCTGTACTCAATCAGGAGGATTTGGAATCCAAAATTTACTTGGCTTATGAACACTTCATGATTGAACCTAGAGAGACACTAGAGTCTTATCATCATCGATTTTCGGACATCATCAATGATTTGGATAAACACAACATCATCATGCCAAGAATTGCAGTGAATACTAAGTTCTTGAGTAGTCTTGGTCCTGAATGGGAGAAGTATGTCATTTTTCTCCGTCAAGTGAAGAATATGCATCATTCTACATATGGATTGTTGTACGATTACTTGAAGCCTCATGAAAAGGAAGTTGATCGGGAAAGGATTCTCCGTGCTCAAATTGCTCCACCTACACATCCGGAAAATCAACAACTTGCCCTATATACTCAACAAGGTTATCCTCCTCAACAAGCAACTCAACCAACTGCCTCAGTCACACAAAACGATCATTCACAGTAACATTCTCAACAAAATCAATTGGTTCCATACAACAGCAACAATGCTCAACCAATTGTCAGTGAAACTAATGAGGACATCGATCCGTTCAAAGCATTGCAACAAGGATTTGTTATGATTGCTAATGCTTTTGGCCGTTATACCAACAAATCCAACAATCGTATTCGTTCCTCATCTAACACACGAAATCAGGCTGTTGTAAACAATGGACGAGTTGAAGTTCAGAATCGTGGTTATGGTCGTCAGATGGGCGGTGGTCAAGGGTTTAATGTTGTGGGTCGGAATAACAACAGAGCTC
Organism: Chrysanthemum seticuspe; assembly: GCA_019973895.1. Taxonomy (NCBI): domain Eukaryota; kingdom Viridiplantae; phylum Streptophyta; class Magnoliopsida; order Asterales; family Asteraceae; genus Chrysanthemum; species Chrysanthemum seticuspe. Next base: position 102,744,079 of record BPTQ01000004.1, read on the forward strand.
AAGTGGTGGAACAGGGAAATGCTCAGAATGGGTTGAATGGTCTTCGATGCTACAACTGCAATGAGAAGGGACACCTGGCTAATGCATGCCCAAAGCCGAGGACTAGGGGCAGTGCTCATTTCAAAGAGGCTCTTCTTTTGGCTCTTAAGGATGAAGCTGGTGGATCTCTCACAGACAAAGAACAGAGTTTTATGGCAAATGCAGACTCAGATGATGATATGGAGGACTTGCAGGCCAATGCAGTAGTTATGTTGATGGCTAATATGCATGAGTTACACATGAGTGACACAGGCCCAGTGTATGACACTGATGGCTTGTCTCAGGTACCCGAACAAACCATATTTATCACTGATCTAATATCTCCGCCAACATCTGAATCCAGCAAGGCTCAGAATGTTCAAAATGAGTCATTTACATCTCATTCCGACGATTTTCAAATAAACCTTGTAGTTACATTTGACGATCAAGATGACCTTATGGTTTCCATTGATAATCAAATTGACTCCGTGGTTATACTTGAGGATCTAAAGAATGATCATGTTGTGACTCCCGTTGAACAAGCCGAACTTTTGCCTCATCTAGATCTTGCTCTGTTACTTAAAGACCAGCAATCCCAAATTGAAGAATGTTGTGCATTAAATAAGGACTTAAAAAGTAAAAATGCACTGTTAACCAAGGATTTTGAATGCTTAAAAATGCAACTCAACTTTTTCAAAACTCAAGAAAACCATGAAAAAGGTTTTGAAGCAGCCTTTACTAATTCTCATCAAAACGAAAAATATTTAGAGAGACAGATGCGTGATCTAGCCGCTTCGAAGAATGCTTTGTTGTCTGAAATAGAACAACTGAAATATGAACATAAAAAGCAAATTAACGCTCTCACCTTGGAAAATCAAAAGGCTAAGGCTGAGTTGTTAACTTGTCAAAAACAGTTCTCTGCATACAAAAAGCATTCAACGAAACGAATAGATGATCATCTTGAAGAAATTATCGGCTTGCAACACAAACTTAAAGAGTTTAAAACTGTTGTTTACAAACATGGCGAGTCAGTAACTGCTATTGAAAAGTTTACTTTAAAACCCAATCCAAATGGATATGGACCGAATCTTGCTGATTACAAACCTAAGCTTTCAACCAAAGCATTTAAACCAAATCCTGAAGTTGCCAGTGCAGAATATAAAATTGATGATACTGTTATGAGTGTTGTTGAATATCATCGTCAAGAGGAATTCGATGCAGAAGACGAGAGTCGATCAAAATTAGAAACTGTTGTTTACAACAAACCTTTTAATTATAAAAAAGCGGTTACTTTCGTCACACCAACGGATTCTACTAACACACCAAGGGTTATCATAAAAACGTCTGAGTCTTCTAATCTTAATCCCCAACCAGATTATGCACAGATTTATGGTCCTTTACCTTCCATTAGTGAAGTAAACTCAAAACCTGAAAATCGAAAAATTCCTAGATATTTTGACATTTTCATGGCTGACCTCAAAACTTTAGAACATGAGATAGAATATCATTCTGAAATCAAGGTTCAACATTTTCAATCGCCTCTGGCGCGAGAACAAAGAGACATCTTTCAGAAAAATCTTTTACCTAATGTTAAAATTTTGAAAAATTGTGCATTATCTTGGGAACGGGACTTTCATAAGGAACTTGGAGTGCTGAAGGTCGTTTTCGAGAAAACCGAAACATCTATTTCTAATACTAAACGTAAAAAGAAAATGTTGAGAAAAGATGTTGATCGACTCTTGAATGATGTTATATGTGCTGATATCCATAATATTGTGTTATTGAATTCTGTGTCATATGCATCTGATTATATCTCTGCTGATACTGTTAACTCTGTGGTAACTGTTGAGAATACTGATAATGTGCTTCAGATCGAGTCTTTAAAAGCTGAAAATGAACGATTGCTTAACGAACTTTCCAATGCAAAACGTCGTCTTAATTGGTGTCAAAAAGATATTCACAATCAACAACTTGTGTTTCAAAACAAAATCGCTCAGTTGCGTACAAAATCTTCTGATCCTAAAATTGAGCAACTGGATGATCAAAACGTGTCTTTGAAAAGTCAAATCTCAAAATATGAACAAGAACTTGTAAAAGTTAAACAGGAATATGGTGTCATATTTGATTTACTCAATAAGACTCGTCATGAAGCATCAAACGAACTTGATCACTATCTTGCACACACTAGAGAAGTCATGAATTTTGTTGGAAACATTCGTTCTGAAAACCAAGATTTCATTCACACTATCTTTAAGTTAAGAGAAATGTTAGGAAAGTATGAACAACTTCCGCCTACCGTGATTAAGAGAATAGCACCAGTAACACTTAGTAGTCGTGAACCTAGAATCCCTACTGCCAAATCACAAGTTGCTAACGTGCTTCCTTCTACTGAAACAGGAATAGTTGCATCTTTTCCAAACGTCCGCACTTCACAGCATAGGAGCACTCAATCGAAGAATAGGAAGTTGCGACCTAAGAAAAAATCAATAAGGAATGCTAAAGTAGAAGAACACCCTAGGACTATGAATAAGACTCACGTTGCTTCCACTATAGATATTGCGTCTGGCAAATGTAATAGAAATAGTGATGTAACGAATGCTAAACCTTTAAGTACTTTTGATATTCAGTCTGATGCACCTTGTGTTATTTGTCGTAAAAGTATGAATTCTGATTGTCATGACAAATGTGTTGCTAAAGCTATAATCTATCGATTACGAAATCCTAAGAATCGGAATACCTCTAGGCCCAATAATCATTCTAAGTCTGTGCTTGGTAGACCGCCTTCTTTAGATTCTAAGGCAAGCATTGCTGTCCCTGTAGCTCCAGTTTCACCTCCTAAGAATGTAGTACCACCTAGTGCATTCACTAAGACTAAAGCAAACAATAGTTATAGATGGCAGAAATGGATATATAACACACTAGGATTTAAATGGATGCCTAAAGTTATTGATGTGTGTATGTCTACTATAACTGCTTCGAAACCCTCTAACATTTCGGGTTCCACATCTACTTCTATTCCATCTGTGTCGTCTGTGTGTAATGCAGGTGATACAGATCATTCTCTGGATTGTTGATAGCGGATGTTCCCGACACATGACAGGCAACCTTAAACTGTTATCAAACTTTATTGCAAAGTTCATTGGCACTGTCAGATTCAGGAATGATCACTTCGCAGCTATCATGGGCTACGGAGACTATATCAATGGGAACATCAAAATCAGCATGGTTTACTATGTGGAAGGCCTCGGTCACAATCTGTTTTTAGTAGGTCAGTTTTGTGATGGAGATTTGGAGGTTGCTTTCCGGGAGAAAACTTGTTTCATTCGTGATCTACAAGGAAATGACCTTATGTCTGGCTCGTGTAATTCTAGTCTTTACACTATCTCTATGCAAGACATGGTTGCTTCATCTCCCATCTGCTTACTTTCAAAGGCAACATCAACAAAATCCTGGCTATGGCACCGTCGTCTCTCACATCTAAACTTTCAAACCATCACCAACCTTGCTCGACACAAACTAGTTGAAGGTCTCCCACGATTCCGGTATTCAAAAGATCACCTTTGCTCAGCCTGTGAACAAGGGAAAAGCACTCGTGATCATTTTCCTTCAAAGGTGGAACACAGCTCTCAGCATGTGCTTCATCTTCTTCACATGGATTTGTGTGGCCCGATGCGCGTGCAAACGATCAATGGCAAACGCTACATCTTAGTAATTGTTGATGACTACTCACGATGGACTTGGGTCTACTTTCTTCGAAGCAAAGACCAAGCTCCACAAATGATCATCACCTTTCTCACGAAAATACAGGTTCAGCTCTGAAACACCGTCAGACAAATCAGAACAGACAAAGGAACTGAATTTGTTAACCAAACCCTTCGTGCATTTTATGAGAAAGTGGGAATTCAGCATCAGACATCTATTGCACGTACACCAGAACAAAACGGTGTTGTTGAAAGACTAAACCGAACGTTAGTGGAATCTGCAAGAACAATGTTAATCAATGCTAAACTTCCAGATTACTTGTGGGCAAAAGTTGTATCTACTGCATGCTATACTCAAAACCGTTCTATGATCACAAAACGTCACAACAAAACACCTTTCGAGCTTGTCCACAACCATAAACCAAATCTCAAAAACTTTCATGTATTTGGTTCCCTTTGCTATCCAAATAATGATCGTGATGATTTTGGAAAGCTCAAAGCCAAAGCTGAAATTGGAGTCTTTATTAGATATTGTGAGAATTCTAAAGGTTACCAGATCTGGAATCGTCGTACAAAACAGGTTATGGAAACGATTCATGCTCATTTTGATGAACTCACGGAAATGGCTTCTGAGTATAACAGCTTAGAACCCGGTCACAACCGCTTAAACTTCCCTCAACCCCCATCATCAGTTGAACAAAGCCCCCAGCTCACTCGTCAACAAATGGAAAGGTTATTTGCTCCTCTGTTCAGTGACGATATTGATGAACGTGCTCCAGGTGTATCCGATGTTTCCGCTGCTCTACCTGATAATACTCTTATACCTGATACACCTGCTACAACAACTACTGTTGAAGAAGCACCACCAGTTGACTCCACCACAACAGTTGAACAAACCGCTTCCAACAATGATGAACCGGCTGATGATGTTCTTAATGAAGTACCCCCACCTGCAGATTTTGATCCAAATGCGTTCTTTAACCCGTTTGCTAATGACACTGCTGCACCTGATGTCGCGGAATCATCAACAAACCATTTGAATCCTCAGAATCTGCACAATGGATACCAACATCAACCCTCTACACATCGATGGACAAAAGACCATCCTCTGGCAAATATTATTGGCAACCCGAATCAACCAGTCGTTACGAGACAACGTCTTCACTCAGATGGTGAACATTGCATTTATGCACTCACTGTCTGCCAATCTGAGCCTAAAAACATTAAAGACGCAATGACAAAAGATAACTGGATTGAATCCATGCAAGAAGAACTCAACCAATTCAAACGTCTTGAAGTATGGGAACTGGTTGAAAGACCAACAGGGGTCTACGTCATTGGTCTCAAATGGATTTGGAAAAACAAATTGGATGCTGAAGGGAACGTAATCCGAAACAAGTCACGTCTAGTTGCTAAGGGTTATCGTCAGGAAGAGGGAATAGACTTTGAAGAATCTTTTGCTCCGGTTGCTCGTCTTGAGGCTGTTCGGATATTTCTCGCATTCGCGGCTCATATGAATATGACGGTCTTTCAGATGGATGTCAAAACTGCGTTTCTCAACGGACAACTGAAAGAAACGGTTTATGTCAGCCAACCAGATGGATTCATTGATCCCGAGTTCCCGAACCATGTCTACAAACTGAACAAAGCTCTTTATGGTCTCAAACAATCTCCTCGGGCATGGTACGATAAGCTATCATCTTTCCTCATTGCTAATAATTTCACCAAAGGTTCGGTCGACCCTACTCTTTTTATACAATATCACGGGGCACATATCTTAATTGTTCAAATTTACGTGGATGACATCATTTTTGGGTCTACACATAAAAAGTACTCAATCGCTTTTGCAAAACTAATGAAGAAAATTTTTGAAATGTCCATGATGGGTGAACTTACGTTCTTTCTAGGACTGCAAGTTCATCAATCACCCCGTGGTATTTTCTTGAGTCAGTCTAAATCTGCCCTTGAATTGTTAAACAAATTTGGAATGAAAACCTGTGACACTTATGCCACACCAATGACTCATACCAAGAAGCTAGATGCTGATTTACATGGGAAATTAGTTGACCCTACCAAATACCGAAGTATTATTGGGTCTCTCATGTATCTAACAGCTAGCAGACCTGATATTGTATTTTCCGTTTATCTATGCTCCCATTATCAGTGGCGACCAACTGAAAACCACCTCTCTGAGGCTAAAAGAATCCTCCGATACATCAAGGGAACCATTAACTTGGGGATCTGGTATCCGAAGGATTCTGGTTTTGAACTAATCTCTTTTTCAGACGCTGACCACGCAGGATGCTTAGACTCAAGGAAAAGTACTTCAGGTGCACTACAATTTCTTGGTGATAAACTGGTATCTTGGCAATCGAAGAAGCAGGATTGTACATCGCTGTCATCAACCAAAGCAGAATATGTAGCCATGTCCGCGTGTTGTGCTCAAGTCATCTGGATGAGAACACAACTCAAAGACTATGGTTACGTATTTGACAGAATCCCGATGTACTGCGACAATCGGAGTGCCATTGCGATCTCGTGCAACTCAGTTCAGCACTCGAAATCAAAGCACATCGATCTTCGTTATCATTTCATCAAGGACCACGTAGAACAGGGTACAGTTGAATTATACTTCGTGGGTACAGAATACCAATTGGAAGATCTTCTCACCAAAGCCTTGCCTCCCGCTAGGTTTAATGAGTTGGTCCACTGGATTGGTATGAGGTGTTTGACTCAAGAGGAATTGGATGACCTCCTAAAACAGTCTTAAAAACCTGTCAAACACCAAATTATCTTTTGTATATATTTTTCAAAAACAAAATACAAAAATATAAAACCTGATAAAACAACAAAAATATTCTTCTAATCTAATTTTCTTTCAACATGGCATGTACCTTTCTTCTGTCAACACTATAATCTTTCAAAATTCAGTATTTTTCCGATCAAGTGTTGAGGGGGAGAAAATTAATACCAAACTGTTTCTAAAACATTTGTGTACTTGCATGTTATTCTATACCGGTTGTTTCTTTTATCAATGGTGGTAAAATTTTCTGGTTCAATGACACTCCTCGGACTAAAATTTATACCTTTCATTATTTTCTTAAGTCGAGGGGGAGTGTCGTCAAGTTTCTTTCCTAAAATCTTTTGTTTGGTAACCAAAATGGAAGTTAAAAGGCTTTAAATGAAAATGGAAAAGGTGGAGGGACCAAAACTTCCAAAATGTTAAAGTTATTTTTAATAAAAATACCTTCCACCTAACTTATCCTTCACATTTATTACTTACACCTAAAACATCCTACGCCTAAGAATTGTTCTTCAAATCTGTGTTTTGGATCATCATTTTGTAAGTTGTTTCATAATCTTAACGTGTTTTTATACATTGGTTTTGATTTTTACATGAATCCAACGGTCAAAACGTTGTATAATCTTGTTTTTGTATTCTACGCATAAGCGTTTGAACTCATGATCAAGATTGTATGTTTGTGGTTAAGAGGATTGTGTCAAAACATGTTTTTAACATCAATGATACTAATTTTATCCTCTAAATCCACCCAGAAACACGAATTGATGGGTTTTCTAAATTAGGGTTTATGCGTGGTTTTGGACGTTTTCAAATATGAAGGTTTTTGGTCATAAAGATTGTTGTGTGATGATGCTCTTATGATGAATTGATCGTATCTATGCCTTAAAACAACCCAGAAACACTAATTGATGATAAATTAGTAACTAGGGTTTAATGTTCTTAGGTTTGGGTATTTTTGATTCACTGTGTTTTGGATGTTAAAACTTGGTTATTAGACTCTCACAACACCTAAGACCTACCAGAAAACGTTTGGTGCAATTCCTATGGCTAAAATTCATATGCGTAATTCTTAAACTATTAGGGTTTTAGTCTTACGCGTAAGACTTTCTACGCTTAAATTGTTTGATATGCTTTCAAGCCATGATCTGTTATAAAATGTGTGTTAATGTTAATATTGATCTTATGATGATTTTATTTCAGGCTTGCTACTTGTAAAACTCAGAATCAAGGTTATTGAAACTCTACGCATAAGGATCACCTTACGCGTAGAAAGTTATGCGTAAAAGAAATCTTACACGTAGTTGTTACGCGTAAGGTTCTACAAAGGGACTACGCGTATCCTGTGAAGGATATGCGTAAACAGTGACCTCTACGCATAAGGTCTACTCTTACGAGTAAGCCTTACGCGTAAGGTTTTATATACGCCTACGCGTAAGCTTTACGCATAAGGTCCTCCTGTTCCTACGCGTAATATTTCTTACGCGTAAGACAGGATCCTACGCATAAGCTTGAGTTTTCGCGTATATTTCTCCTGTTTATGCATAAGCTGCCATTTCTACGCCTAAGCTCTGATCAAACCTTCATTTTGAATTGTTACGCGTGCAAACTTGTAAATAAATAAATCATAACGTCACGAAACTAATAATGTCACTAATAAACTTAAACGTTTAATATGTTGTGTTAAATAAGTGATAACATAAACTTTAAAACTTAAAGTTAACTAACTCACGAAACTTATCACAACGTCATTAAAACTATTAGACAAACAAGTGACTTTGGACTCGTAACAATCATTGACATTGTACATTCAATAATTAGACAATAAAAACCTCCTGTTGACTAACATTATGTCTTTCGATATGTTGGTTCTTTTGGCTAATGTTATTTCAGATCACGACATGGCTGCTCTAATGAATGTGGATGCACCAGAAGTTCTCACAATTGCTGACATCTTCCCTAATGGCTATCCGAGAAAGATTGGAAAGAACAACCTTAGGGTTGACTTTGAAACCCTCACATGCTCAGAATCTTCTTGTCTCATTGTTGTGGATATTCTTAAGAATCATCCCTACCAGAACATGCTCTCACACTCTGCTACAGTACCAGAGATCTACGTTCAACAATTCTGGAATTCAATGCAAAGGATCAAGGGTCAAAGTGCAGTGACTGTGACTATCAATCACAAACAAGTCACCATCACTCATGCAGACTTACGGGCTGTTCTTCTCATTCCAGAAATCGTGCCAACCGACTTCTATGCCACACCTACTGAGGAGACAGTTCTTCAATTCCTGATTGATATTGGCTATGATGAAGCTTCAGGAATTATCACTAAGCACTCTCATGTGGAGCTTAAGAACATTCCTCAACAGTGGAGAACCCTCTACATCATCATCACCAAATCGGTCCCTGGTCGTGACAGTGGCTATGAGCATCCCAAGCTCATAGAACTGCAAATCTTCTGGTCATTAATCAACAAGAAGGACATCGAAATTGAAGCTCTGATATGGGATGACATGATGACGTTTCTCAAAAAGCTTGGCTTAAAGATTCCATATGTCAGATACACAAAATTTTTGATCCAGAGAGCACTTGGACTTCATCCTGATATCCCCAAGAGGCTCAATGACCCCGATAATTACGACATGTTAACTGAGCCTATCCTATCAGTCAGAATCAAGGAATCGTCAACAAAGAAACAGGGTGATGTGTTACCTGATCACCTACTGACTAACGAAATCAAGAAGCTTGAAACGTACAAAAGGTATCGGGTAGCAGTAAGAGAAGGCAAAGTTGGTCATCTCGATGAAAAGCCTTCTGGAACACCTACTCGGAGAACCAGAAGAGGAAGTGCTGGAAGTGCAGTAAGCACAGAGAGTCAAAGGAATGTCCCAAAGAGGAAACCTGCTCCAAAGAAGAAAGTTCCCTCTCAGGAAGCTGTTCCTATTCCTACACCTGAACCACCAAGAAAGCTACCGGACGAAAGCTCTGAAGATACACAATCAGATGAGGAGGTCCACTACTCTGAATCTGCAACCGAACCACCTCCCTCAGTAGCAAAACCTCCCAGTCCTCCAGCTAAACATGGAAAAGGGAAGACTCCTGTACTTGTGCCTTATGAAGAAAGCTCAGATGATGAAGAAGAGCAACTGGATACTTCATACAGGAAGAAGTTCAAATTCATTAGACTCCAACATGTTGCAAAGGAATTTGCAAAGGATCAAATGGGTGGCCCTGGAGGTTCAAGTGGTGCTGCCCACTCTAAACCATCTCCTGATGCGGTTAATCGACCCGATAAGGGAGCTGGTGCCACCACTCTTCTGCAACAACAACAACTTTTGGAGGATTCTATTGATTATGAGATTGAGGAACCAGCAAAAGAAAAGACTGAGGAAATACCTGTTGATGAAACAAAGACTGATGACAAGGTTATGTCTAAGGAGGAAACTTCTGAACCCCCTAAAGACCCCGAGTCTCCTCATGTCTCCTCCTCATCAGACTCATCATCTCATTCTTTGCCACCACCATCTAAAAGATCAACCAAATCAACATCCAAATCAGTGAAGAAGCCAACTCGATCTTGGATTTCTCATGCTCATAAACGAATTGGGAATGCTGTCAAATAAGTCAGAAAGAAAGACATGCTTTACAGGAAGATGAATTTCTACGCTGATCAGATACAGTATATTCATGATGATATCGACAAGATGCAAGATGAAAGCAAGTATGTCCAGAAGCTCATGAAAGATGATCTTCAAGGGAAAATGGACGAAATGATCAAAGGATACACTCACCAGTTCCTTATGGAGGTCATTCCGTAACTGACAAAGGAGATGTATACCAGACAACTGTATCCAAATCTCTTGCATCTAGCCAAACAAGCCATGAAATCAACTCCGATGAATTTAAGCATCAATCCAGTTGAATCCACAATATTCTCAGATGATGAATTGGTGAACCGGCTAGTAGCGCAAATGTCGAAACGCTCTGCAACGTTTGCCTCACATGAAGCTAAACTGTTTGAAGCTCTACTAGAATACCAACTCAGGTCCTCATTCCGAGAAGAAGCTGTAAGGCCCAAACGTTCAAGAGATGATGAAGACAAAGATCAGGATAAGGATAAAGAGCCCAAACGCACAAAGAAGTCTGATGAATCATCCTCTATTCAGTACTCGATGCAACCTCCACCACAACGGACTCCTGCTCAACAAAGATCTTCTCCTCCCTCTTCTGCAAATAAACCTCATGATTCTGAGACACCACCCCAGATTCAGAAAACCGGTGACCACTTTGAGTATACGGGTGGTGACGATGAAGAATACCATGAGCCCCAACAACAACCCGCCTCACCCGACAAAATACAGAAACCAGAATCCTCATCTAGGCCTAAGAAACAGAAGAAGAAGGCTCCCAAGGCTGACGTCGTATCATGGCTAGATGAAGATACAACAGAGGAATTTGAATGGTTTTCTACACTTGTCAATTCCACTCCCTACCCTGAAGAAGGTCAAGATCTGGTAGACGGTAATACTTTGGAGCATGCTAAAATCCTGCAAGAAAAGTTCAAAGTAAAGAAGATGACGAAATCCGAGTTGAGGCGAATCAAGAATGAAGCTTTTCAACTGTGGAAAGATAGCTCAGAAAGTGCCATCGAGGTCGAATATCACCTTGAAAACATTGCTGGAGCTATGTCTAATAACATGGATTGGCTCAACCCAGAAACAAACATCGACTTTACCAAGCGGGACAACCCTCCATATTACACCGACTGGTCTAAACCACTACCAACGATCGGCCAACCAGATCAGCCTAGGATCCAATTCAGATATTTCTTCAACAAAGACTTGGAATTTCTTCTTTACGGTGGCGATGGTTCAAGGAAATACGCTACATCCTTGACATTTCCATTCCCAGCAGCCGAATACTCAAACTGCATAGCTATCGAGGAAAGAGCTAATCACTCGTTCTCCAACAAAGTGGAAGCATACGACCGAGATGCAATGTACGGGATTCATCATTGGCCAGAACGCCGAAGAATCTACTACAGAAGCTGCCAGGTTCAGAAGTCTCAACATGCAGTGTTCAGTACTAAGGATATCGTTGCCATCAAACACGTTGATCTTTCGTCCAAATGGGACTACACGTATCTCAAGAAGATTGTGGTCAAAAGACAAGATGAAAGGGATTATGCATTCTCTGAAGCTGACTTTGAGAATTTGTCTATCAACGACATCGAAGACATGTACCTTGCCAAAGTACAGGGTCGTATGAGACAATTCTCCACTGAAGTACAACGTGAATTCATCAAGTCAGTGCTCATCTTCATCAGACGCATAGATATAAAAGAACGTGTAGAAGATCTCCAGCTGGCAGTTGAATCTTATCAGACCCGTGTCAACTTCACTCCACCGCAGCTTGACCTTCCCGACATCAACCAACTCTCACAATTTACACTCATCAGCAAACCATTCGGCGTCGTTTACCGCAGTGAACTTCAAAGAAATTGCTTGATGGCGTGCATAGATCTTCACAAGTTTGGAGATCACACTTTGAAGATGGTTAGGGACGGATTGGCTTATCGATTGAAGGATATACACCAAAAGATCGGGTCTCCTAAGCGATGGAATTCTCAGGATCGAAGGGATGTGAAGAGGATCATCACGATGATTGATGAACGGTTGTATAGAAGGGATCAGTTCAGAAGATTGGAAAGCTATGTTGGTGGTCGACCCAGGATTAACATCACCGGCTTTCAACGCCCGATTCACACTCCTGGCGACATCTCTGGACTACCTGGTACCCCTTAAACTGCTTCTTTCATTATTACTTTGGATGTATGATTTATATATGTGTATGGCTTGTACACACATAACAATGTACAACCCGTTCTTGTCAAGAAAGGACCCTATGGTACGCTTTAGTGCCACAATCCTTATAAAAGGAGCGAAAGCTTCTTACTTTTGAGTAAAACCTATCAAACCTTTCATTTTTCAAGGTTTTACTCAAAAGGACAAGTACTTCCCCGTATGATTTTCAACACCTCAACCGTTTATATCACTTGTTGAGGGGGAGTATTTGAATTAAAACTTTGTTCACAAATTGTTCATAGTGGTCATCTTCCTGCAACACTCGAAATGGTCATATTTATTCTCAACTTTTCAAAAATAACATTTTATATGCCATTTTTGAGGGGGAGAAAATTATGTGATAAGAAATATGCTGTGTAAATGCAAATGAATCTTTGTGTAATAGACTTAACCAACGAATTGACGGTACTAAACTGTTAGTAACTCGAAAAGACTTGTCCGGGACGGGTAATAATTTCAAGCTAGTTCTCTAGAAATGTAAACATGTCTCGCAAAGGACTTGTCCAAGTAGAAAGTACCATTCGAGAATCTCTTGGTAGACATGAACTCTGACGGGTATGACAACCTTTCGAGGCTTGTCTACACCTTCAAGGTAGTTATTAGAGCTAGTTGTCACCTAAAAGCTGACAATGTAACTCTTTAAATATGCAACGTAACCGTGTCTTGCGGGGGAGTGTCTATCTTGAGTTGATCAATTCAAAAGTGCACGCTCTTCCCACACAGTGCATATTTTTGTCAAAACTCTAAAGCACATGTGGAGGGGGAGTATTTCTGCAAAAAGATAAAACTCTCACAGTGGTTCAAACATGTTTTTCATTTACAAACCCTTTGAGAGATTTTCTTGAAAATTGGTTTTATGGCAACATAGGTTAGTCATGGAGTTATAAGGTGACTAAGGTTAGGAATAACCGTCCTATGATCCGCCAGAGCCGAAGGGATCTACCCAAGGACATCACAAATAGTTAGTACCTAGAAGTCCTTAGGTACGATTATAAAAAGGAGAAAATGAGAATCGGAGAAAGAAGGAGTTGAAGAATTAAAAAGAAATGCAAAGAAAAGGGTGAAAAGAAATAGCCCTCTAAATTATTCAACTTAGGGCAGACACCGGGTTCAACTCATATGCTACTGGTTGTCACTTAGTGACGCTGGTATTGAAGATTAAAAGTCGTCATGGACCCAGTGACGCATGCACTATACCTTCTTAGTCACTCAAGTTTCTCTTAAAAGAAGCTTGTTTCATTCTCACAGAGAACCCTACGTAAACTATTGGCTTTCTCTTAGAGATCGCAGGTATTGAAGAAGAAGACCCTCTCCCTAGTCTCCGCTCAGGAAAACCAAAACGCACTATTGAGTCTAGAGCCACGAGATTCATCAAAAGATCTCTTAGGTACACTTGACATTTCATCACTTGATGTTCAACAATAAGAACATCAGTGGTACGTTATCGAGTCCTTCACAGATCTTAGCAATCTGTCAAGAACATTCATGAGAGGTTCACAACTGTGATCCTCAGTGATTGAATGGAAACTCCTGCCAGGGTCAACATCAAAAAGCCCTGACAGCAGGTCACTTCGGTAACTCCCCGTGGATTACGCTTAGTGTGTCTCAAACGGTCTACAGTCGTGAGGTGATGCTTCAGTGTACCTCAGCGACTCATCTGAACTGTAGATGTACTTCGGTACATCGCGTTATCTCACTTGTGGGACTCCAGTTCAGGAACGGCCTTTGTGAGAATTAGAGTTGTGTTTTCACACTATGCTGTTAACACTCTCGAAGTTCAAACTTGTAAGTGCCGGAATCCGCTTATTACTAACCGTTTTAAATGTTTTCTTCTTATGGAAGCTCCGGAGCGGGATGATCGTGAAGATTCTTCTCATGCTCACGCCAACATCATCACTAATGGAAGTTCTATCCAAAAGCAACACAACAGTCAGAATGATTCTTCGTCAAATCAAAGAATCTACAAAGTTAAAGACTTAAAGAACTTCATCAGTACTGAACTCCAACGTCAAAGAGCGTATGAGCATGTTGAAGAATGACGTGGAGACACTGTAGCGGCGAAGCAGACGTGAGGCAGACTTGATGCAGACATCAACATACTATCACTTTCATCACAAAGAACAATGATCAAAGAACAAAGTTAAAGATGACGTCAAAGCATAACTGTTCAAAGAAAACTATCTCTCCACACTGGGGAGATTGTTCTAATCAAGGCATTCCTTCTCACAAGAAAGAAGAATGTCAGAAGACGTCAAAGCTACTATTACATCAACGCCTTCACCGTTTTTCATCACCAACACTTGAGGGGGAGATTGTTGGAATCACTCATAAACCTTAATTCAAGTGTTTGTTACTCATATGTAATAGGTAGCTTATTATGGCCTTTATGTTTGTTTAAGGTCTAGCTTATGTAGAAGGCCCATAAGCTTAGGCTCATGTCCAATAAGGAAAAGGGAAGGAGTGGGAGTGTTGCCCTAGCTCCTTGCCTATAAATACTCTTGTATAACCCTCACTTGAGGGTTGGTTGTTCAATTTATTCTCTTTCACTCACATCTACGCATAACCGGTTTTACTCTTAACGTGTGTGTGTGTTTGGTTTATTGTTCAATCGCCTTTATCTCTTTCTAGTAAGCTTGTGTTGTAAAACTAGTGACCTAACATAATTGAACTAAGGGTTTAGGGTGATAACAATAATGCACTAAAAGTGAGTGCATACAAGGTAGGCTAAGGCGATTTGGGTGTATATTTGGGGGTGGGGTGTAAACAATGCTCTTCATTGATATTCTGGAAAAACCGAAACATCACGAGAACCGCGAAACGGATAGGCTCTGAGGGGTTAACTAGGGGTTTCGTGTACTAAAGATGAGTACAACGCAAAGGTGTGGGGAATTACTCAACCGATGTGGAAGAAGTAATTATATTACGGGTATCAAACAAGGGTTATCCTAATGCCTCTTATCATTTAGTTATTCCTAACTACACAAGTGTAGTCTTACTAGTGATCTCGGGATGCATCACAAAACAAGTTCTAGAATCTATTATACTACCGGTTCACACTCTAAGCATTAAAGATGAATGCTTTTAATTCCTACTAATCTAAGGGCGATCCTCACATTTTGGGTGGAATTTAGGTGGTAAAGGGTTTTTGTGCTAGTCATGCAACTTCCTATCCGTAAGACGCTTTTGTTAAGACTAATGGCCCACTCCTATATATCATAAAAAAATTTAAATTTGGTGCCAAAATTACCCTAACCGACATTTTCTCATGGTTTATTACACAAATACAATTGGACAAAGCAAATATTCAAGGATAAGCATAGTTTCAAAGTTCTCGTTTTATTTTCCCTCCCTACACTTAAACTGAACATTGTCCCCAATGTTCCCCGAAAGTATCAAAGTTATGATAATGGAAGGTAATTAAAAACGAAAGAAACTGGTACTCCCCTGATTAGCTCGGTAGGATCCGTGTGTGAAGTAGTGGTTAAATCCTTTCCAAGAAGAATTTATGTGTGAAAAGCTCCTTCCAATCTTATGTAACTTCTTCTTGATAAATTAAACCTGCACACTTGAAGAAACAAACGAAACCTTCGCGTAAAATCGGCGGTAATAATATATTTAAGACTCGATTTAAACTAGGATATAATGCTTGTGGAATGGATGTTTACAAATTTTCTGGAAAATTAAGACCTGGAAAATTCCAAAAATTTATAAGTAGCTCAGAAAACGAGAAAAAAGTACTGCTGTTTTTTACTCCTTCCTGACGCCGTCAGGTTGCGATCCTGACGCCGTCAGGTTATCCTGACAAAAACTGGTCTGCGATTTTCTGGAAAAAATTCTGGAAAATTTACATCTTTAGAATCTGGAAAAAATTTCTGCAAAACATCCATTATGACTCGATACAAGCATTTGACTCGAACAAACACACATATATATCTTTTAGTTAATTGTTATTCTCATGTTTACGTTTCTCTTGAAAATGTGTGTAATCCTCCCTACACTTATCCCTTATGTAAAATACCTTTATATGCAATTAAGACGAGGTTAAAAACAAAATAAAGCATTTTTACAAATTTAAACATGAGAATAAACAATCAATAAAAGACATATGACACTAACAAGCAAACAATTAAGCATGGGTTGCCTCCCACGAAGCGCTTTTCTTTATTTAAGAGTCTTGTAGCTAGACTCGTAGTCGTGCTCCTACGTTGCCTCGCTTTGCATTCTCAATGAGAATTCTATCATGTTGACAAAATTTTCATCGACTCTATACCTAGGCCCTAAGGTCAAGCAATCCTTATAATAATGCCTCCTTCTTTCCCACATAAATTTATAACCTTTTTCAACATCGTCCTTGCTTTTGTCCTCAAAAGCTTTGATGTTGTCTCGTTCATAAATGGGCAGGTGGCCATATTCATTTGTTTTCCAAGGCATCCTATAAGTAATCTCATCGGTTCCTTCCTTAAACCTAACCGTTCCATCATGCTTGTTATGGCTAATTTTAGATGTTTCAACAAACGGTTTCCCTAGCACTACTTGGGATAAGCTATAGTCAATGACGCATCTTACATCTTCTAGGACCATAAAATCAACTAGGTAGGTGAAATTTCCTATAAAGACATGCACATCCTTGACTCTTCCCACAAAGTTGCAAACTCCACCTGGATACTTAGGGTCTCTCCTAATATTAAGTCGCTCATTCATAATGTCATTGTAAACAGCAGATGACATCACATTAATGGGAGATTCCGTATCAATGTAAGCGTGGTCGACACTCCTATATCCGATCATACAAGGGATTTTTAGGTTCCAGGGATTTCCTCTCCTAATCTTTGGGCATATCCTAATGATAGGTAATCGTGGATTATCAATTATGTATTGATGGTAAGCAACCTCTTCCTTTGTGGGGCAAAGATTGAAGTAAGCACTATCTTCCACATTCACATTTTTATTCATCATGCCATCTTCCGAATTACTGTTAATCATAGAGCCAACTACAGAGGCGCTGACTACTTTCTCAATAGCTTCCCTAATTGTACTATCAAATATTTTCTGCAAATCCTGAAGGTCGGTGTTTCTACTCACATAACGGCTTCGGCGGTTGTGTTGGTCATTGGTTTGGGTTAATGAGTGGTGATTGGTTATCACCTTCCATGATGAAAAGTGATGGGATTACGAACAAAGGTCACGAAGAAGGGGGATAGACTAAGAGAAAGCTAAAATAAGAAAAATTTACTTGATAGGAATCAAGTAAAGAAACCTAAACGAGGTGGACTACTAATTAGCTATTCTATTCCCCGGCAACGGCGCCAAAAACTTGATAACGCTACACGCGTCGTTCGGGGTCAAAGGAACTTCCTTTTCGTCGAGCAAGTTTTTCAACACCCTAGGCAGTGAACCTAATCGTTGTAGTGTAGTATTAGGGTAAGCCACGGGTATTGATATCGTTCTCTAGGGGAATAGGAATGCTAGTGAGAAGTTACTACGCTAAGGTTGGGGTTGAGGAAGATTATTTTTTTATCTTTTTATATTTTTAAGAAAAGGAAAGGTACGAATCTCGGGGTTTGAATTTGGGGGGTTGGTATTGCTACCGATTACTCTACTTATCTAATTATCTAATCTAAGGTATATGTAGTCTATGTCTAATTATTGTGTGCTCGTATGATAGTTTAAAGATGTGTTTACTTAGGTTTTACTACTCCTTAATTATCTCTTATTGGTGGTTGAATTGTCACGTCCTTATTCTTTGTTGCGTTGTGTGTCTAAGGTTGTAGGGTATGCGTTTCTCCCTAACTCTTTGAACTTACCAAAGGGTCTCGTCTACAAAACCCACTAGGGATAATAAACTCTTACTCTAAGGCACTCTTTGGATGGTTTAGCTTACAACTACTCAAGGAGTCATATTCTAAGGTTCACAAAGATTTAATCAAGCATTAAGTACACAACGAATGACCTATCACATTACTAGATAATTAATCAACTAAGATAAGAGACAAGCAATCAATATTCAATAATTAAGTTTCATATTCCCTAAGCAAACACATAAGTAAATTAGCCGGACATGGAGAACATGCAAGCATACACACAAATAATCAAAGACATAATTGTATTAATGAAGTAAAACACTTATCTTGGTGTAAGATAGGGTTTGAAACCCTAAAATACTGTACAAGACAGCCTTGGTTCGGTTTTAGGTTTTTACTCCAAAAAACTACACACTAATACTGAAAAATTCGGATTCTATATATAAGATTACACATGCGACGGCGTCACCTTATGTTTTGTGACGCCGTCGGGTCGCCGTCATTAGGGTTTCGTCTTGGCCACGTTAGACTTGCGACGGCGTCACCTTATGCTTGTGACGCCGTCCTCTTCAGCTTCTGACGCCGTCTGGATTGCATCTAGGCCGTCTGAGTTGCGACGGCCTACTCTTTTATAACTTGACGTCGTCACTTGAAAATAGGAGTTTTGGCTTCTGTCCCGTCACAAAATCCTCCGACGGCGTCGCAGTTAAGCAGTGACGCCGTCACCTTATGTTTTTAGCAGCTTTGAGTGTCTCGATTCTGACTTTGGCCATTTTCTTCGTATATTCGCGCCTTTTCGTCCAAATAAGTGCCATTCCAGCATTTTGCCTTCAAGAGACCTAAAAAGTGAAAAGGAACGATATTAAGCAATAACGGATACAAAAGTGATCAAATAAGGGCTTAAACGACCCCTCAAAAAGGTACCTTTTAAAACCTTATCAGTAGTATAATAGATTCTAGAACTTGTTTTGTGATGCATCCCGAGATCGCTAGTAAGACTACACTTGTGTAGTTAGGAATAACTAAATGATAAGAGGCATTAGGATAACCCTTGTTTGATACCCGTAATATAATTACTTCTTTCACATCGGTTGAGTAATTCCCCCACACCCTTTGCATTGTACTCATCTTTAGTACACGATACCCCTAGTTAACCCCTCAGAGCCTATCCTTTTCACGGTTCTCGTGATGTTTCGGTTTTCCAGAATATCAATAAAGAGCATTGTTTACACCCCACCCCCAAATGTACACCCAAATCGCCTTAGCCTACCTTGTATGCACTCACTTTTAGTGCATTATTGTTATCACCCTAAACCCTTAGTTCAATTATCTAGTTGCTTGCATAAGTTTCTAAGTCAGGTCATATCCTTTGTAAACAGTTTTGGGACGATTGGGACTCATGGGAAAAGTTAAAGTTTATGAAATGACGGGAAGGGAACGTTAAATTCAAATTCCCTTTATTTGCGTAATAATGTACTTCAAGTGTTTTGATCTTTTCAATTCGGGTCAAATTAGTGTTAGAGTAATAAAAACTCAAGTGTAGGGATGTGCCTATAAATCCCTATCATTTTGATGTTACCGTAGAGGATGGTAGAGTAAAAGTGTATGAAAAATATATATATATATATATATATATATATATATATAATCGAAAAAAAATAGAAAAAGAGAAAAAAGAAAAAAATAGAGTGTTCAAACAAAAAAAAATACATACGGACTACCATCCTACATCTATCTTAAAATTCATGTTTGTTTGTTTCAGTTATCTAGAGTTTAGAGTGTCGAGTCTTGGCTTAGCAACGCCATTCTTCGTATGCTTGTAACATAAAGATTTTTGACTTGCCACCACTAAATAGCCTATCCCACCAAACCCTTTGTTTCCCTACCATAAGCCTAACATTACAACCCTTTAAAAGACCTCTTTGATAGTCTTGCCTAGGTGCTTACGCCAAAGCGATGGAGGTTTGATCTATTCTCAAGCCTATGGTAATCTATGTACTAGGACCGGTTAATGAGTGTTTATCTTCCATTTCCAACTTGTTATATTTCATATACACCTGAGAGATGTGAGTACCCAAATACCCCATGTGAGGTGCTAGTATTTAATTTTCGTACTTGTTATGACTTTTGCGGGGCTTATATGTGTTGTGGATTGTTTTAAACCAATGCTTCATGACCCCTAACTTATAAATTAATTGGCTAAAAGCACATTTGCTTGAGGACAAGCAAATACCAAGTGTAGCGATATTTGATAAGGTTTTAAAATGTACCTTTTTGAGGGGTCGTTTAAGCCCTTATTTGATCACTTTTGTATCTGTTATTAATTAATATCGTTTCTTTTCACTTTTTAGGTCTCTTGAAGGCAAATTGCTGGAATGGCACTTATTTGGACGAAAAGGCGCGGATATACGAAGAAAATGGCCAAAGTCAAGAATCGAGACACTCAAGCTGCTGAAACACAAGGGGACGGCGTCAGGTGTTATCTGTGACGCCGTCGCATCACTTTTGTGACGGCTCAGTATCCAAATTGCTTATTTACAAGTGACTGTGTCAGGCTTTAAAAGAGTAGGTCGTCGCAACTCAGACGACCTAGATTTGATCCAGACGGCGTCAGAGACTGAAGGGGACGGCGTCACAAGCATAAGGTGACGCCGCCGCAAGACTAACGTGGCCAAGACGAAACCCTAATGACGGCGACCCGACGGCGTCACAATTCATAAAGTGACGCCGTCGCGATTGTAATCTTATATATAGAATCCGAATTTTTTAGTTTTCAGTGTGTAGTCTTTTGGAGTAAAAACCTAAACCGAACCAAGGTTTTCTTGTATAGTATTTTAGGGTTCCAAACCCTATCTTACATCAAGATAAGTGTTTTACTTCATTAATTCAATTATGTCTTCAATTACTTGAGTGTATGCTTGCATGTTCTCCTTGTCCGGCTAATTTACTTGTGTGTTTACTTAGGGAATATGAAACTTAACTATTGAATATTGATTGGTTGTCTCTTATCTTAATTGTTAATGATCTAGTAATGCGATAGGTCATTCGTTGTGTAGTTAATGCTTGATTAATCTTTGTGAACCTTAGACTATAACACCTAGAGTAGTTTTAGGCTAAACCATCCAAAGAGTACCTTAGAGTTAGAGTTTATAATTCCTAGAGATTTTGTAGACGAGACCCTTTGGTAGTTTCAAAGAGTTAGGGACAAACGCATACCCTACGACTTTAGACACACAACGCGATTAAGAATAAGGACGTGACAATTCAACCATCAATAGGAGATAATTAAGGAGTAATAAACCTAAGTAAACACATCTTTAAACCATCATACGAGCACACAATAATTAGACATAGACTACATACACCTTAGATTAGATAATTAGATAAGTAGAGTAATCGGTAGAAATACCAACCCCCAAATCCAAACCCCGAGATTCGTACCTTTCCTTTTCTAAAAAATATAAAAAGATAAAAAATTAATCTTCCTCAACCCCAACCTTAGCGTAGTAACTTCTCACTAGCATTCCTATTCCCCTAGAGAACGATATCAATACCCGTGGCTTACCCTAATACTACACTACAAAGATTAGGTTAACTGCCTAGGGTGTTATAAAACTTGCTCGAAGAAAAGGAAGTTCCTTTGACCCCGAACGACGCGTGTAGCGTTATCAGTTTGAAATTCGATGTGCGGTGCAAAATCTTGCACGCGTTCTATGAAGATAATGGTCCCAGAAGCCGGATCCTTGAGCTATAACTAGTTGGATCCTTCACATGAAGGATCAGTGGGATTCGGGTGGACAGTTATAGACTAGTTAAACATGATGCATTAGGATCAATTTACCTATCCTTAAGCTCAGTTGATCCCACATTCACTTATGAATGACTTAAGATCACATTCAAGGTGTTTTTGATTTATCATTTCTTCACAACTCACCATTTTTCCGCTCCAATGCTTACACATTGTTTATCTCATCTCAAAACATATAGTTTGATATTTTTCTCAATTTTAGCAAATTCATTTTAGTCATCCTTATCTCAAAATAGGCTAAAAACTAGTTTTTCATTTCTTGTGATTTTTAAGGAATTTTTCAAATTTCCGTTAAGTCACCATCTGATCTCTAGGATCATTTACATCATTTGACACTCTCAAAATCTTAGTATCATGCTTAACCACTTATGTGCATATATAAAAACTCCATTCTCTTATCAAAAATCATCATTAGATATCCTCACTCATTATGCTTAAACATTTAAAGTCCTATACCATTTAAACACTCAAGATATATAGGTAATAGACCTTGGTAGAACATCATCACTCCATTTCCTTCCTGTCTGAAGACGGATCCCTAGTTTTTAACTAGACGGATCCCCAAAGTTAGGGATCTGTGGGAACCAGGTCTACTAAAAAAACTAAAATTCACTCTACTCATCAATTTCAAACTCTCTTTGGTAATCTAAACATTTTACTTTGCCTTAAATGACTCCCTAGGATAGAACAACACTGTAGTTGACCTTAGTGCATGCTAAAACCTTAGTGGTCTAAAATTTAGTTCACTAACCTAATCTCATCCTTTATAAACCAAGTGTGTTTGTGCTATCAAACCACCATTCAAAATCAGTAGCTAAGACACCCCTTTCATCCTACTTTTCACTATGACTAAAGCATCTAGCACAACCTCATCAACCAAAGGTTCCTCCATAAAAAATGCTCATGTTGTTCATGATATTTCTTCAACCGAATCATCACCCGTCAAAGCCTCAAATACTAGAATTCCTCCTCAACAAATTCAACCAACCAAAGCTAGAAGAATCGCTCGAATTAGTATCCTACCTTTTGGATTAGAAAGACCTTTACCAAACACTACCATACCCTCTAAACCAAACACACCTAGATCGACTAAAACACCTAAGCCATCATTTCTAGAACCTAGACTACACTCCTTCACCATACCTCTTTCACATCCAAACCTTTACTCCTTAGAAGACTCACCACCTAGGACTTCTCATTCACCATCCTTCTCATTAAATAGGGAACCACCTTCACATCAAAACATTAATGTTGAAACATCACAAACACCCGCATTCTCTCACCTTCACCATCAAATAGTCCATCATTAGGAACATGGAATCACCAATTCCAAAGACCGGACCATATAAATACCTCCCTATTTCCACCACCAACCCATACATCACCACCTTCATTCCTACTTGAACCGCATCCTACTTCACTCAACTCACCTCAACAAGTCCCTCCATCCTTTGTGGAACCTCCGTCCCGCTCACCCGACATTTCACCTCAAAACATTCCATCTCCAATGCCTCCATCTCCTACTCATGACAATAATTGCTCTAATTGTCAATATACCCAAGGGTTAGTTCAAGAAGTGCGAAATGAGTTACATTTCATGTTTAATCATCTCCTTGAACGATTTGACCAAATCAACAAATCTACTCGTCCTTAGAACTTAGGAATACAAGCCCAATGGTGCTCTCGTCTAGTCTTAGGCAAATCTTAAAATCATTAGAAAATGTACTACATGTTTGTATCATTCTCTTATTTTTAGAAATGTGTGTATCATTTCTCATGTTTTATTGAATGAAACTACATGTTGTATGGTTATATGTTTGTTGCTATAATACGTAACTCATTTAGATGTTAACATCACTTTTTACATCTACATTGCTGTCAAAAGAATGCAGGTACACGGTCCCCTCAATTTTGCCTAGACGGATCCCTCACAGGAAGGATCCATAGGATCCGTGCAACAGAAAATTATTTATCACTAATATGAATCTCATTTGCAGGAAATTATGCACCATATACTTGTTTTCTAACCTTTGTTTTGTAGATTTTCAAAATACACATGAAGACTTTGACACCCTCAACAAGGGGAGCTTTTTTGTCAAAGCAAAGCATTGCAAAAACGCTTGCAATACATTAGGTCTATCTATACTACTTGACGTCCTCCTCAAAAGGGAGCACTCGTCAAAGAGGAGCATTTCGTCAAAAACGAAACCATTGCAAACATACTTGTAACACACTAGTTTAGTCTTCCTAACAACTTGACGCCCTCAACAAAGGGAAGCAACCGTCAAGGGGGAGCTAAGACGAGAGCATTTCTCTCATCTCACTAGTTACTTTCTCTTTTTGTTATTTTTCACACGTTTTTCTCAAAACAATGTGTTAGTTTCTTTTCGATGCTCTTTTTGTTTCGACAAAAAGGGGGAGAAGAGAGTAAAAACTCCAATTCAAATTTTTACGAATTTTATTTTCTTCTTAAAATAATCTTATGTTTTGTCATCAACAAAAAGGGGGAGATTGTTAATACAAATAAACCATAAAAACGTTTATTTATATTTTACGATCTTCTAATGTTTGTCGATAACAAACGTAAAATCATTTTAACGAAACAAATAAAATACGTAAAAGGTTTGAGCCAATAGTTTACTAACACACTTTTACTAAACATATAAAACCATATCAAAACATGTTTAGTAAATAAGTTATATAAAACCAAAGACATTTTTATAAACACTAAACAAGTAATATTGCTTACATCTTATAGAAATGCATATGTATAACAACTAGTGTTTACATAATACAGAAATGTACATATATACTTTGTAAATATTGTAATGGGTAAAAACTAAAGTCCATGACCCATGACCCATGATCCATTGACTAGGTACAATGAATGTTGTTGGGTAAAAACCAAAGTCCATAACCCATACCCATGAAGCATGATCCATAACCCATGACCCATTACATGACATCATGCATGAAGTCATGTTGGGTATTATCCATGATCCATGACCCAATGTCCATGACCCATGACCCAATATCCATAACCCAATGTCTAGGTACATTGCATCTTATTGAGTATCCATAATCCATTACCCATAACCCATGGTTCATAACCCATAACCCGGTTTGCAACCCAAAATCTGGACTAAACTGACCCAGTAGCCGGATCCCTAGGTTTGCACTAGCCGGATCCCTCTAGGGAGGGATCCGTGGGAACTGTGGGACAGTAGACAAGTTTTTGTCTATAAATAGTGAGCCATTTCTCTCTTGCTCACTACTACTTCACATATACTTTCTCCCAGTATTCTAACATCTTTAACCTTTGATCCAAAGGATCATTCTATGTAGTTTTATGTTTGTGTGATTATCTAGGTTCCTCTTAAAGGCGAGATCACCACCTTTTGAAGATGTGCAAGCTCAAGGTCATGAGTTGCTAAGCTTCGTCATCATCAAGACCACTGAAGTGTATCTTGTTGATAGTTCTTTCCTCCCTTCATAGAAGTGTTGTGTTAAAGGCATTAGTGAAAGGTGCCGAAGGGTCGTGTCGAAGGCATTAGTGAAAGGTGCCAAGGGTGTACATTCGATATGGTGCATCGATGTACAAGATAGATAGTTTGGGTTAAAGGATATTGATATCCTTCTAGTGTTATAACAAGGAGTGTGTCTCCTTTGGGGTAGTTGTGTTGTGGTGTAGTGTTGGGTAGTAGTTTCTCCTTTGTAATGGAACTCGGTATCTAGCCTTGTACCGGATAAAGTGAAGGCGACGTTGTGATAGGTGTGGTTCTAGCTCGTACCGGATAAAGAGTAGGCGACGTTGTGAAGGCTTCTCCGCCACGTTAAGGAGCTTGTGTTGTGTAGTGCTTACGAACTCTCGAGTGGGGTACTCGGGGAATGGAGTAGGGCAAGGAAGGTGTCCTTGTAGCCGAACCACTATAAATACTTGTGTCGTGGTTTTGTGTTTCTTTACTCTTTATCTTTGCATTACTTACTTATATGCTTATCTATCATTATCCAACACACATATCAAATAGATTGACATAAGTTGATCTAAATAGTTTAAAACGAAGTTTTAATCAGTAAAACTATTTAACCCCCCCTTCTAATTTTCCACAAAATACTTTCAAATATATGCCTGACCTAATTTTGGATTATTCAAATGTCGAATCTAAAACAAAAGATTCATTCAAACTTGTTTTCCTTCACTGGTGGTGGCCATAAAAAAGTGTATTGAAAGTATTGGTAAAAAGGTTGTATTAGAAGGTTACCAATACAAAATAAAAAATACAAATACCATAACATATAATGTCGAATGTGTTGACCCTAAATGTGAATGGTGAATCATATGTGGGGCATGTCTGGATGGAAAGGGTTTTCAGATAAAAGAAAGTTTAACGATACTCACACTTGTTCAAAAACAATAATCAGTGGCCATAATCTAAATGGTACAACCAAGTTAGTAGGTTACATGCTCATAGATGAATTGTCAAATATGAATCGTGAAATTCATCCCAAATATATTATGAAAGATATAAGAAGATGTCATGGACTGAATCTTACATACAACCAAGCTTATCGTGGAAAGAATAAAGGTTTGGAAATGCTAATGGGTAGCCCTTATGAATCGTTTCAAAAGTTGCCATATTATTGTTAGAAAATCTTAGAAACATAAATTCGGGTACCAAAAATAATCTAAAAGTAGACAAACGTGGAAGATTTGAACTGTTGTTCAATGCTCTTGGTGTTGCGGTAATTATATAAGACCAAAGACTATTATTGATTGTACATTTATAATTTATTTTACTAACAATACAATGCCTTTTTGTGGTCACAGATTGATAGCCTTATGAAATATCTAAGACCACTGATTAATATTGAGGGTGCTTAATGAAAGGATGACGTTTACCATAGGGTAAATCGTTTGGTTTAAAATACGACAAAATATCACTTAATTCTCGAATAATGCTTGTAAATAGTTGTCGGCTCATTCGGGACTGCGTACAGAATGTTGCTTCGTCGTACATTGGTTTGTCAGCGAAGTAAACCACCAATAGCCGATTATGAGCACCGTCACGATCTCTTTCTATTAGCACTCATGGGATTTTGGGGATTCTAGAATTGAAAATATGATGAATAATCAAAGCGGGGTCTTTTAAAAACTCGAAGGTTAAACTATTAACCTCGTCATCTAGATCATCATCAAAGAAAAATTGATCGGAATTCATATTTTTTGAGTTGGTAAATAGTTGAGAATGGAGAAGAGAAGTATGAAAAAATGTAAAAGAGAAGTGGAGTTTTATAGTAAGAAAAGTTGTGTTTTAATTAAATTTGTTTTTGTTTTTTTTAAATACAAAATACCCAACGGCTACAAAATATCATTTCATTCTAAAGACCTTCACAAAACGAAACAATAATTTGTTGTCACCTACTCGGTCTTTCAATTCTTTCACCTAACATTGCTTAAAGACTTGCCTCGTTCCATTTATTTACTAAAACCAACCTTCTTTTAACTTATTTGTTGCAGAATCAATAATGCAAGCAAATAAAAAAAAAAAAAAAAAAAAAAAAAAAAAAAAAAAAAAAAAAACTGTCAATCACCATTAAATAAGGTTGACGCTCTAGTTTTATTTCACCATATATAAGTTTGGTTGGTGTTTTAATTTATGAGTTTGGTTTTGTTTCATTAATGAGATTTTATGACCTTTACAACCCACTTATATTAAATTCTGGACAATTTATTCTTCGCAACAATAAAACACATGGTTATTTATCATTTGCAAATGAGGTTAGTATTATATTTATTTATCCTTTGTAATATTAGCATCCCAACAGACACTCGATTGAGACATCCATACCAACTTACAAGCCTAATTTTACACACTCAAGCCACCATCAAATCTTGAAAAAAAATCTCAAACCAATAAATACACCTACCCCATATCACTTAAAAAAAAATTCTCAAATCTTGTAAATTATGTCTATATCCTTTAATCTCATCCACATACCCCATATCACTTTCATCTCCGCACCCACTTATCACTTTCCTAAAACCTATAAATGCAAAACTCAATGCCACCCTTGATCTTCGTCCATTGCCACCGTATCTCACAACTGCATCACATGTTCTTGGTGTTCTTCATGAACACAAGCACTTCGTTTCAGCTTCAAAATCCTTCAAGGGTCCCGGGTAAGGTTTTATTATGACTTAGAGATCTATGATGGGTTTGATATCAAACTTGTATAATCTTGAACGATTATGTAAACAAGTTGATAAATCCGAGATCTTGTGTTGTTGTTTTAGTTCT
The DNA here is from genome assembly GCA_019973895.1 of Chrysanthemum seticuspe. Taxonomy (NCBI): domain Eukaryota; kingdom Viridiplantae; phylum Streptophyta; class Magnoliopsida; order Asterales; family Asteraceae; genus Chrysanthemum; species Chrysanthemum seticuspe. Next base: position 102,772,376 of record BPTQ01000004.1, read on the forward strand.
AGTTCGAGCAGTAGTTCTCCCATTCAAGTCTTATCCTTTTCATATTGTTTTTGTTCGTGGGATAGGAATTTTTTTTAATATAAAATTGCCCAGTGGCTAAAAAAAGGTGGAGAAGTGTGCGAATGTTTCGGTTGGAAAGGCAACCAAAAGATTGAAAAAGTTGCGGTGAGATGCAATCTTGCTCAGTTGAGCTAGGGGCGATGCCGTCGAGAGCTCGGTCGGTTAGGGGTGTAACCGAGCCATTAGCATTGGCCGAAGGATAATGCTAATGGCTCGGTTGGTTGCCCCCAACCGAGTAGTCGACCGAGTTCCTCCATTAGCCCAACCGGATTGGTGACCGGTCACCTCCAACCTTTTAAAATTTTTGGTTGGGTTGCCAAACGAAATAATTGATTTGCTTTGTGTGTTTAGTTTTTTTATGTGTTTTCGTGTGATATATTTTTGGTTGTGGTTGTGGTTGTCTTATTAGCAAATTGTAGTTGGTGTAGTCTTGGAGAGAGAAAGCTCATGTGGCGCTAATGTGGCGGGGGTGGCCACAATATTTACGGTTACCATTTGGCCAATGTTAATGGCTTGGTTGGTTGACCCCCAATGGAGTAGTCGATCGAGTTTCTACCACTAGCCCAACCGAATCTTGATCGGTCACTCCCAACCTTTTCAATGTTTCGGGTCAGCTAACCATAACATTGTGTATGTTTGTATGTGAGTCTTTCTTTTTTATTATTTCTTGGATCAATTTGGTGGGAAATGAAACAGAGGAAATATATTCTTTTAGTTGGGGTACTGTTTGAAACAAATGAAGAAGAAGAAGAAAATGTGCTTTTGTTTTGTTTTTTTTTCTATCTCACACTTTCACATTGAGTTATTATATTATATAAACAATTAATTGGGCAATTGGGTTCAATAAGCAAATTGTAATAAACTATGAGTATTAATGCTTTTGAAAGCCCATTGCAACCCATATTGACATGTTCTTTCAATATATGCTTCCTTTTGTATTTGGTTCATATAACTATATTAGCTCAACTAGACGGTAATGTTTTTTTTTATTGTAGTGTAATTTTTATTGTATTTTTTTTTTAATTATGAATGAAATTTTATTTTTTTCCTTTAAAAAAAAAAAAAGTTACTATCGTTATTGTGGTCACTATTTAGCAAATTGTGGTTGGATGTAGTTTTAGAGAGAGAAAGCTGATGTGACACTGATGTAGCAAAGGTGACCACAATATTTACGGTCACCATTAGCATTGGCGTTAACATCAGCCTAATCGTGACCACAATTTTCATGGTCACCCCTGCCACCTCATCGCCACCTCAACTTTCTCTCTCCAAGACTACACCCCGACCACAATTTGCTAATGTTGACCGCAATGAAGATCATATTTTTATTTTCACTTTTTTTAAATTAAAATTTCCTTCATAACTAAAAAAATATTACAATAACATTTCAATTGAAACAAAAAATATTACGGTAATAATTTAACTAAATTAAAAAATATTAAGATAAAAACTAAACTAAACTTAAACTAGTAGTTTAAATTGTAGTGCTTGATTTGTTGCTTCATGGCCAAGTATTTCTCTAATGCTTACGTGGTCAAATGCTCATGGGATGTAATGTAGTACATGATGTCTTTCTCCAATTTTTCTTGTTTTTGTCATTCTTACTGTTCACGTTGAAACTCAAGTGATTGTTTCTCATGTGCAAGCCTCTGATTTTCAACTTTTCGTTGTTGAGCAAGCTACTTTGCTTCGAATTCCAATTCCAATTCCAATTCATGCTCTGCTTTTCAAGCTTTAGTTTCTCCAATTCCAATTTATGCTCTATTATTTTCAAAGATGAAGCATTTGCTTCATGCCTTTGGGTAAATAATGGGGACATGACATCTAACTGTCACACCCCCAAAACGGGTTGCAACGGAATAGTAACCGGGGTGTGACGTTCATGGAACAAAGTTACAGTTATGTCAAACGACCTACATGAGTCGTTTAAAGATACATTTGAATAAATAAAAACAAGTTCAATATTTAAGAAATCGTAAGTTTACAAGGTCCCAAATATGAAATATTTTAACGTTAAATTGAAAGTCCTCGGTTGTGTCAAAACACTTCTTGCTGGAATGGTAAGCATGCGACTCGATGATGCTTCATGGCTTATGTGGATAATGTGCTCAATAACCTGAGAAATACAAGCTAAAATACCAATAATAATGTTGGTGAGTTCATATGTTTAAGTAAAAGAAATGTAAGTTGCGGACCATAAGATTTCAGTGTATGACAGTATAATAATATGATGTCAAATGGAAAGTAACACTATTGCACAAAGCTCATGACCCCGAAGCCTTAACATGACATGTATGCATAAAAGCACATATAAGATAAATGAATAATGCCCCGGTAAGTGTCTAGCCAAACACTTAGTATGCCCTCAAATGTTATGCATCCGTTTGACTGATACCTTTGGTCAAGTTGGCGCTACTAACCCGGATTGGGGTGTCAACCCAATAGATCTATTCAAGACATTCGCGCTCACATGTAACTAATAGTTCATGATGTACGTGAGAACTTAGCGGCTAATGTGGTAACTTAGGAAAATAGCAAAGTTTATGTACACGTGTCCGTATGTAAAAATCAAGCATTGTATTCTCACCACGGGTGTTTCAAAATAATTGTAAACATGTAGAGAAATGGGGCTATGAAACTCACCTCGTGATAAGTAGTAGCCGGAAGAGAATAGGTCAAGGTGTAAAGTGAGATGGCTCCATGACACGACCTAAGTAAATGAGGTTCGATTTAGTGTTATGTTATATGAAAAGTATTAATACAAATATGTTTTCAAAAATCTTGTATCACAACGACACGTTTGTGTTTGCGTTTTATAAGTTAAAACAAAATATCCCGTTTCGTCCAACTCATGTATGTAGGGGTGTCATTCGGGCCGACCCGACCCGACCCGAACCCGACCCGACCCGAACCCGACCCGAGTCAATTCGGGTCGGGTTACTCGGGTCCAAAATCTAACTCGGGTCAATCGGGTCAACCCGTTTAACCCGAGTACGAATTAGGGTCGGGTATCGGGTTTAAATACTTTGCTTCGTCGGGTTCGGGTCAACCCGACTAACCCGAGTTAGGGATTTTTTTTTTTTTTTTTTTTTTTTTTTTTTTTTTTTTTTTTAAATCTTTATTTAATTTTAATTGTAATGTATTCTTTAAAAGTCTAATTAATGTTGTTTTATGTAATATGTTGCAGGTAGGAGAGTTAGCAGGTATAGGAGTCGGATCAGCAGTATGCATTAATTCCATCTTAGCAGGGTAAAGCTTTGATCATATAATTATATTTTTCCAAGTAAATAATATTGTTCTAGCATTAAAAACATATAACTTGTAAATGAATATTTAAGCCAATATCGGGAGGATCAATGAACCCAGCACGTACCATTGGACCAGCATTGGCTAGCAACACGTATAAAGGTATTTGGGTTTATATTGTCGGCCCCATAACAGGAACGTTAACGGGGGTGATGTGTTACAGTTTTATTCGAGCAAAAAACGAACAAGATCAATTACTCATTTTCAAATAGGGTCGAACCCGACCCGACTTGACCCGACCCGACTTGACCCGAACCCGACTAACCCGAGTTCAAATAGGGTCTGGTTCGGGTATATTATTTTTACCCTTGACCCGACTTGGACCCGACCCGTTTGACCCGAACCCGACCAACCCGACCCGAATAGCACCCCTACATGTATGTATATAAGTTCCGACACTTGTTAAATATTCTCGTATTTGTTATATAAGTGTTCAAAATAATACCCTTTTTAGTTTATAAAAATATTTTGTCTTTTTTGTCGGTTTTTGTCCTTTTGTCGGGTTTTCGTCTTTTTGTCGGGTTTTCGTTCTTTTGTCGGGTTTTCGTAACTAACAACCATTTATTACTTATAAAAGTCTAATCTCGTCAACTTGGCGTTTTTATAGGAGATACATATTTTTTACTCTAAAAATATAGTCGTTTTAGAAAAATAGTTTAAGTAATACATTTCTAGCGAAATTTCGGCATGACCCGTTCGTAAATCCTTACTTTTCCATTTTTTACCTATTTAATTTCTAATATTCTGAAAATCATTTCAAAGTCCGTAAAAATATGTTCTAGCTAAAAGTGTAGTTTTTCTTATAAAAATATAGTTTTCGTTGTAACTTAAAAATAGCGTAATTTTTTTGTTTTAAGTTTGTTTTTAGTGGTTTAGGTGACCACGTTTAGCTTATAAAGTATATTTTATATTTCTCTGACTTATTATTTAAAAACTTAAACTCATTTTGTTAAGTTTTCTGTTTCGGGAGAGCGGTGTTAAAAAGTGTATATTTCGGCGTTCTAACTACGTTTTCAACCGCAAATCACAACTCTAATCTATACCTAGTTCACTTCCATTGATTGTTATCATCTTCTCAATTACACATCAACTCCAAACTAGCCTAGTTTCCTTTCCACCAATTCATAATAACAACATGACATAATAGTAACGAATAAAACACAAGCAAGCTTTTAATAACTAGTTGAGCAAAATATAAACACAAACAATGGTGATACAATATTTGTTTTAGTATGTATATCATGTTCTTAAGTTTTTACCAAAGATATTAACATAAAGCTTGTACTTTTGAAGAATATGCATGACAAAGATGATGAAAGTACAAGGTTTTTAAGAAAAATAGTTACTTACAAATCTTGATAAAAATGAAAAGATTGATATGCAAGAGTACCCCAAAAATTGTACAACCAAGTCCCAAATACTCTAAACTAGTGTGTTAACCCCAAAAGTACAACCCAAATCTTCACTTGAATGCGTGATCAAAGGAAAATGGCGGCGCTAGTGTGGTGGTTGTGGTGTGCGTCAAACAAAGAGGAAGAACAAATGAGATGAAATATTTTTGTTGCTAGTTGGTCTGTTTGAGTGTGAAATCGAGCCTCCTCTTTATATTGTCCAAGTCACATAATAGGTTAGGAGATGTGGGGTTTAAGGTTAGTGCAAGACAAAACCATAATGAGATATTGATGCTTACATGTTGGGAGTGTAGACAAAGTTGGTTACATATAAGTTCAAGAAAAACATGGTATGATGTCTATGACAACACGCTATTTTTCAGGTTAATACTATTTACTAAACTCAAATTATTTATTTTGAAGTTTACATAAGTACATTTTACGTATAACTTATAGTTAAATAAACGTAAACCAAGAAACACCCTCTTGTGCGCTATGACTTTGGACTAAATTTTAGTCTACAAAACTATAATACATTGCCACTACTACAATTCGTAATTTAATTGCTAGCACATTTGCATTTTTACGTACGTACAATTACTAGTTTAATAAAACGCTTTTCATAATTTGTTTGCATGCGCAATGTACCCAATACTCCCAACAATTTTTTTTAATACATTCTTACACTCCCTAAAAATACTACATAAGTATAAATATTATTTTCTTACACTTCCTATAATTATTTTATTATAAATACATAAATATATATAATTAACTTTAATTATATAATTACTACACAATACCAATTTTAAATACCCAATACACACACAAAAAACGTTTTATAAATTTTCACACACTCCTTATTTTATAATTTTGCCAGCCTAATGTCCATATGAAAATATTCAAATGCATAAACCATGCTTAATAATATATCTTTTTGACTTTGACCTCCAAAACCTTAAAATACGAACATAATGAATAATTGAAAAAGTCAAGGAGACCAAGCATGTAATGTTTCTCCACCCCAACTGTTTGGCAAAATATGCAAGCCATTGTGTTCTCTCCTGGTCGGGTCGGAGGCGAAAACTGGCAAAATTCATCATTCACCTTTATCATTTTTTTTATAATCTAGCTAGTCCTAACTTATTTAATAATACTTTGGGCCATGCTTTGGTTTGTATATATAAGGAAAAACTAGTAAATGTTGAACACAAAGAAAAATACACTAACTTGTTTTCTCTATATATAAATCGACTAAGGTAGAAAAAAGAAGAAAGAATTTGGGTTTTGTTTATTTAAGTGCTTATTTAGAGCTTATTGGGTGTAATAGTTAGTATATTAGTGTTTTGGAGTATTGGTTTGGGTACAATAGTGCACTACTTCATCTCATCTCCTCTTTAATCTCAAGTAAGTCTTAAAAATTACTTTTATAATTTTTACATAACTTATTTATGTATTATTTAAGTTTACAAGTGCTTATTTCTAATCTTTACATACGCATATATCACCCTTTGTACATGTTTGTAGTTTTTATTATCACAATAAGTTAGTAACTATTTTACAAGGCTATAATTTTCATTTTATCTAGAAAATATAAATTACATACTACACTTGGTTAATTAGTAGCAACAAAACTTACATAAACAACTAGTAGGTGTCTTGGACTTTATTTACACTTGTTACTTATTTATATTATGGTGTCTTGGACTTTATTATTTTTATTATATTGTTATACCACTATCTTGATTGTTGAAAAATTTGGTAAAAGGGTTAGGAATAGATTTGGAGCTGATGTTGAGTTGATTTCGGTAATAGAAACTAAGAAAAGCGCGGTTTTGACACTATTAAATTAAGGGCTGTTCCGTTTGGGTAAAAACAGAAAAATCAATTAGTCTTTAGTAATATTGGGCTAAATTAATAGAAAATAGACTTTATAACGAAAACGTAGTCGCTTGAACGGATAAAAACGGACTTAAAATGAATAAGTTACGTTAGATTGAAGTTTAGACAACAAAAACAATTTTCTGAAAAACATACTTGCTGTTAGAAATTTTCATAAGGTAAAACCGGACATTAAATGGTAAAATGACTAGCTGAAACACTAAAAATAGGTTAGTATACTTAAATACGTTCGCGGTGATATATAAAACTTAGAAAACGGAGTTAAAACGATGGAGTTACGGCTCGTTGAAGTTTTTGGTCGGAAAGTACTATTTTAACAGCTTTTTAGTATAGTCCAAACGAAATTTATGCTGAAATTCATTTTCCAAGTTAATTCTCGAGTCCTTAAAGTCCAAACGAGCCAGAACGACATAAATGAAAGTTTTAGCGTTCTATATTTACATATTAGTTGAGTCGGCAACTTTTCAAAATATTTATTAACGAGACGACTATAACTTAATTACGAGATATACTAGTTGCGTCACTTAAAGTATATACTTTAACTATTAAAAGGAAACATCAACGTAACTATATTTTCACTACTAAACCTTTATGCAAACGTGTACGAGTGATATAACATTTTATAAAATTGCATACACGACATTATTACACGACCTAAGACATATTGTTAATTTAGGCTGCGTTTAGAGCTATCGTACCTCAATTTCCGTGTACACTATTCCGTATTGTATCGCTTTGCTTGAGGTGAGTCTCATAGCCCCACCATTGTCTATACTCATTTTAAAATACTCAGTGTGAGAATACATTGTTTGTTTTTACATATGGACACAAGTACATAACACATTTACGGATTGCCTAAGTTACCGTATTTGCCATTAAAGTCCACATAATCATGAACCGTTATTACTTTGTAAGCGCGAATATTGTGAATAGATCTATTGGGAGTAAACTCCCCCGTCCGGGTTGGTCGCTCCAACTGGTCAAACGGATGCATTTCATTTGATGTCGTATATGTGTTTGGCAAAGCACCTGTTTGGGGTGATTACATGAACTAACTGTTAAGGCTTCGGTGTCATGAGCTTAGTGCAACAATATCTCTTTTTATATTTGGAATACAATTGTTGTAGAAATCTTGTGGTCCACACTGCTTTTATATACTTAAACCTATGAACTCACCAACTTTATGTTGACCTTTTAGCATGTATTTCTCAAGTAATTAGCATGGATTACATCACGATGACATTCACGGAGTCTTTTGCACGACATCTCATTTTGAAGACTTTGTCTTACCATCGTACATTCAGTGGGACTATTTTCACGTGTGACATGTAACTTAAGACTTTGTTATTGAACTTATGATTTCTTAAACCTGAATGTACCTTTTCAAAACGTCTCATATAGAGGGCGTTTAATATAACATGTAACTTTGTTTCCATGAAAGTCACGCCCCAGTTACCATTCCGATGCGACCCATTTTGGGGGTGTGACAGTGTCCCATGAGTGGGATTCGGCCGAATGGGGATCAAAAGGAGGGGAACAAAATTTAAAACTTCCAAATATTGTTAATATTATGTGTGTAGTGTTGTTTAATGCATGAGGGTTGTGTCGGTTGAGTGTTTTTCGTGCTTACGCGAGCTAATATGTAAAAATATGCGTTTTCATGTAGAAATAGTAAATTTAATTACATGACTAATAGAGTAAGCTTATAAATGTCAAAACATGCTAATTTGATGTAAACCATGATTTGTTTGGTGTCGGTACGCGTTAAATGTCGTTTTTCACGTTACGCGGGTTTATCTCTCGGTTTTGGGTTTAAGTGGTCACTAGTCACGTAAATGTTAAAAGTGAATGTTTTGAGTTTTTGGTCAAATATTGACCTAGAAAAATACCAGCTTACAACAAATGCAATTTTCGGGTTTACATGGTTTAGTTTACAGTTACGCGTAGAGGTAAATAAGTGAATTCCAAAGTAATAGTTTTGAGTAAAAAGGTAAATAATGACCTAAAAAATTATGATTTGTCACATTGACCGTTTAGTGAGAAACGCGCCATAAAGAGCAGGGTCAACAACAACTAAGGCCGATCATTGCGAATGAGCAGTGGAGGCTGATCCTTTCTTCTTTGCCTTATCTCGTCCAATAAGTCGAACCTCATAAACATTAACATCCCCCCAATCACCTGCTACGTCGTTAAGATCAAACCAAAGTGTGCTGAGTCACCTGGTTCGTGTAAGGTATTTTCCGATGTCCTAGATATTTTAGAACTAGTTAATTTGGTTTTTTTTTAAAGTGTCATTTTACCTGTTGCCATTTGGGGTTCAAAATCTTCCAGCACTCGATCAATGTGAAGGCCGCATCATAAGCAACACGATACTCTTTATGTGCTAAAGCAATATAGTCCTCTTCAGATGCACCACCCATTGGCCTCATTTTCACGGAATTGTAAATCTCATAAAATTGAGAAACTTTAGGACGAAGCCTACATTTCCATTCTATATATACAACTCTACTAGATCTGTTTATCACACACAACTCACACACACAAAAATGTCTCGCAAAGATTTCTCTCAACAATTCCCAAGTCCACAACAACTGCCGGAAACTACCTTTCCAAGTCCACCACAACTGCCGGAAACTACCTTTCCAACTCCACCAGAAGAAGTTGACGTTTATTCAACATCACCAGAAGATGTCTTTCCGGTTTTCCAACCGGAAAATGTATTTGTAAACACTCCACCTCTTAACAATCCAATTGTTAACACTCCACCTGTTAACAATCCACCTGCTAACAGTCCACAGGTGGACCGCAAAAATAATCCATTTGGGTTTAGTGAGGCTTACCTTCGTGAACTTGCGCAGGACGAGGAAAATTATAGAGAGATTATGGAAAACGAGGCACGCGAGGAAGCTGCTCGTCGTGAACAGGAAGCCAGGGAAGCTGAACATCTTAGGGAGAACTACTTTGACATCATGGAAAGAAAGTACTTTGCTGGCGAGTTTAATTCCTCTTCGAGTGACGAGAGTTAAAACTCAGATGATTCGTATTCTTAATTTGTAATTTTATTTTCATCAATCTCGTTGTAGTTTTAATATTTAAGCGTATTATGTATTTGCTGTTTTCACTTTAATCTTCAATTAATATAGTGTTTTAACTTAAATGTTCAATGTAATTTGTGTTTTTAATTTTATATTTGCATTTTTTTTTCCAAAACACTTCATCTTCTATTATACAAAACAATTCACCTTCAAAACAATTTATATTTTTTTTCCTCCAAATACATTCATCTTCCAAAACACAAAAAAAGGAAAAAAAAAAAAAAAAAGAAAAAGAAAAAGTACAACACAAATCTTCGCCGTGCAGACGAAGACCTTCCTAACGGCGAGGGATGGCGAACTCTCCCGGTGTCACAATGAAAGGCCACGTCGGACGGCGAGGAAGCACGACGAGCCCACACCTAGCGCTCTTACAAAGCTTTACCCAAACACCCCTAAATTAAAGAAAACAAACGTCACTCTCTACGCTTCACAATTCCTTAGAATTTCTATTTATTTCAACCATCATTCATACACGCACAGAAACAAACACACAACAAATAGAGATATTTGAGCATAGAATACACTTTCCTTTGTTTTTAATTTGATAAATGGAGGAGCATACTTCAATTCCTGTTATAACAACCTCAAATCCAAATCAAAATCAAAACAACTTAACAAAAACAAATTCATCCAAAATTAGAGAAGAAGGCGAACTTACTGCTTCCGAAAACGACGTAACCGTTTTCTATTTTATAAAACCCTAACCAACTTTATAATTTTAGATTTTTTATTTAGCTTAGCGTTAATTTGATTTTATTTCTTTCCGGTTAGATTTATTCGCATTATTAGTTAAATAAAATCCCTAGGTGTTTTTATGATCGTTTTTAGGTGTGTTTGGAGCTATGTTTTGAAGGTGAAATATGTTCGAAATGTTGAATCTATTGTTTTAGATGCTTAATCACCTTATGTTTAATGCGATTATATCCGAGTTTATTTCCTGTTTAGTTTTATTCGCATTATTAGTTAAATTAGGGCTTGTGTTAAACCCCTAGGTGTTTATTTGACCGTTTTAGGTGTTTTTGGAACTGAAATAATGCGAGTCTTGAATCTGTTGTTTAATGCGATTTTTATCCGATATCTTGTTGCGAAATATTCTTTAGGTTTTTCTTATATTTGTTTCTTGTTTTGTTTTGATTGTGTTGTTAGTTGAATTAGGCTTGTAAAGGACATATGTTGTATGATGATTATTGGAGGTTTACGTGTTTAGTATTGTGATTGTTTCGTTGCGGCTTTAGGTGTGTTTGGAATTGTTTTGGGGAAGTGAAATAACGTGAGTCTTGAATCTATAGTTTATTGCGATTCTATTCGAGTTGTTGTTTGGCTAAATTTTCGTTAGGTTATTTGTATTATTTGTTTCATGTTTAGTTTTGTTAGTTAAATTAGGGCGTGTATGAAACGTATGGTGTATTATGATTATAGGAGCTTTACTTAAATAGTGATTGTATTGGTTCGCTGCGGCTTTAGGTGTGTAACTGTGTTTTGAAAGTAAAATAATGCGTTTATATTCTAGATGTCTTAGTTAGCTTATGTTTAATAATTAATACAATTATATTAGATACGTTGTTTGGTTAAATCGTCGGTAGGATTTTGGTATCATTTATTTCTAGTTTAGTTTTATTTGTGTATTCGAGGAGTTAAATATATTGTTTTTGATGTTTTAATTAGCACATTTAATGCGATAATATATGGGACGTTGTTTTGTTAAATTGTCATTAGGTTTTTTGTCTTTCCGTTGGTCTTCTTTTCAGTTAGGGGCTGTATGAAACTTTTGTTGTATGGTAATTATATGAACTTTACTTGTTTAATGTTTTGATCGTTTTGTTGGGCTATAGAGATGTTTGGAATTGTGTGTTGAAACTGACTATCTTATTATTGTCTTTTATTAATTAGTTTTAGCGCTTAGGTATAGTGAAACTGATCATGCTTATTTTGATTATTAGGCAATCAAGTAACAAGTTTTGGGTGGTAAGTTGGAGGAGTAGGTGAAACAAAACCGATTCTGATTGGTTGATCATTTAGGCAGCATTTTATATGTAAATTTCTGGATACTCAAAATTTGTGTAATACGTGAACAGCTGATTATTTAGTTATCCATATCACATAAATTACTTTTAAAACTCAAGGTCAAATGGCAACTATTTGGGCTTGTAAGAAGCTTAATTAATCAGCGGACCCTTTCACCAGGTTCTCAAAAGTATATATATCTTATGTCTTTTGGACTATTTAAAAAAAATGGTATTACAACACGTGTGTGTGTGTGTATTTTTTTATTTTATTATTATTTATTTTTTTGGTACCTGGTTATATTTTGTCGGTTTGTTAACGTGTATATGGATTTGATCTATTTATGGTATCTTCAGTTGGTTATTAATAGAGCCAAAAGTTTTTTGAAAAGATTTGTAGGCTTATGAAGCTCAATTGAGCAGTTGGAGACCTACATGCAGGAAGATGCATTTACTCGTCTTCGTGCTCGTTGGTTTATTTTATGACAATTCTGCTGCTAGTTGAATTAGAGTTTTTGACGTTATAATTGTATTTTCTTTGTTTGGCGTTGTCATTATGTGCTTAACTGCAATTAATGCATATCTGGTTCAGCTGTTCTGTATTGGGAAACCCTGTTTCGAGGGGACCTTGCATGTTTCTGTCCTATTTTCCGTAACTTGAACTGATGTAGTGAGTTTCTTACAGGAGGCTGCTGGTTCCGAGCTCCGTAGTAGCACAATTCTTCCAGGGGTACCGTTCAACAGGGACACCAGCGTTGCTGAGACAGGTAGGTTTTGGTACCCATTTAACTTGAGTGTGTATAAATGATTTATAGCCTAATGTAACGTGGAAGAGTTAAAGATAAGGACCCGATGAAGGATAAAACATTGTGAAATAATATATGACCATCTAAACCAATTCTGCCAGAGTCCACGACAACATGCTGTTCTGCTGGATATATTTCCTTTAAAAGAAGTGTGTTAAGGCACTGTCATATCAAAAGGAACTTTAGCTTGTTCATTGAATTCGAGTAGCAAATGTACACTCACACAGATATAGATTGTATGCAAAGAAATACAAAATGAAGCATAATTGCTCACTTGGATTTAATAGTACTTGCTCATTATGAGAAGTTCCTAGAAAAGAAAAGGAGGAAAAAGTCAATTAGTTTGACCAACAATTCAAACTTATTAAATGCATGGACGATAATAAAAGCGTATATGAAGAGTAAAGGTAGTGGCTGGAGCCGAGGTGGATATCTTTATGCTACTTCCTTGTTTCCAGCTGTCCTCTTACGTTTCTCTTGGTGCCAGTATTTGTCTAAGTACTATTATTCGTTGTAATTTTTATTTATGACTACCTTGTGATATGGGCGGGTACACATATTTATTAAATGCATGCAAGTAATCTATGACTGACATATATATCTATTTTGAATCACAAGATTTTTTGACACCAAACGCCATTTCACAACATATTCTACACTACCGTATGTAAATTTTCCATATCCCTTACCTGTTTAACTGCATATGTAATGCACAACTATGTAAGCAAGTTATGATGTTTGTACACTCTTTTACCCGAATGGTTTTTGAGACAATTTATTCTCATGTTTCCTGCATATTTGATAGGGACGTCTGCTCTGACTCACAATCCTACACCCACCACTGCGACTTCAAGAAGCTCTGTGCATTTAAACAACCGTAAAAGTAGTGAGAAGAAGCGGGTGCCATTTCTGATCAGTTTCTCAGACGAGGACAGTGATAGTGACTCTGAAGAATACATAGAAGGAAACGAAAGTGATGAAATGACAAAAAGAGTTGTGCAGAATAGAAAATTTCCCACTATATTTGGGAACTTTCAGAAAGGAAAACAACCTGCCAAAACCAACAGTAAGATACCCAAAAAAGTATCTACGAGTCGAACATTTGTCTCAGCAGTGAACAGAGCTAATGGAACCTCGTCCAAGAATGGTGGAAATACATCTATTGGGCCTAAATCTCATATTAACAAATCTAATGCCCCTAGCAAAGTTCAATTCGGCCAAAATGTTCATGTCAACAGCAATAAACTCCAAGATTTAAGGCAATTGATTGCAATTCGTGAAAGTGAGTTGAAGAGTAAAGCTGGAAAACTTGACAAGGACGTAGCTTTAAGTTCGTTGAAGAATGTTACAAATATGAATCCGAAGAGTAGTGGTGTTAGGATCAGGGATTCGACTGAACGCATACTTATTGAAGCAAAGGAGCCAGATAATAAGCGACTCAAAGTTAGTGAGCCTCTCACATCGACTCTAATCTCTGTTGGTCATCATGAGACGCCTCCTTCAGAATCAACATTAGCAGCCAAAAATATAGGAACAAGAAGTGATGGTTTGAAGAGTAGATATGAAGGTGGCTATTGTGACAAGGAAATTTTAGGCGAGACAGGGCAGTCCAGTGCAATGCAGGAGATGAAGGAAGTGAAAAATCATGACATTCCTTTGACAATTCCACCATCAGGTTGAAAAGGAAGATATGAACTGTTTAATGCTATATTTTTTGTTCCACAAGAGGAGGCATAAAATAACATAACAAGTGTTTGTGTAGGTACTGACATAATCATGAATAGTAGGCAGCATAACATCACAAATGTGGCTGGGCCTTCTGTCCCATCAACTGCTCAAACTGTTCAAGCTTCTCCACCTAGACAGGTACATTTAATATTTTACTATGTGGAGAAGTTGGAATCAGCTCTAAGCTTACCCTTCTAGTGGCAGTCTTATGTGTTTGTTTGTTCTGAATTCTGGCTTCACCTGTTGTTATACATGCCTGGAAGGAGATTTTGACAATCTTTCTGTTCATTAGTTATTTATGTCTACCCTCTAGAGCCAAGTATGTTCTTACTGATGTGAATATGTTCACACTTCAGCGAATATACTGATACATAGGGGCACACACTGACATACATGAAAGAAAGAAATTAAGTGAAGTTGCAAGATTATGTATCTTCACTATAGGCTGAAGAACAGAAGAAGCACCCAGTGCCCTCAACCAAACCTAATATCATAATACGAAAAAAGGTTGTTTATAACTATGCTACGTAGTTTATGCCTTAGATTATTAATATTTATTTATTTGTTTTCTTTATCTAAGTAAGAACCTAAAGTATATCTATGTAATGGTCAAAACTAGGCATCAGTTTACCATTATGTGGTTCATCTAACTTTTGTTTGTTTCATGGCTCCATAAGTTTGACTTCTATAACTACAAAAATTTCTGCTTCTAGTCCGTCAATTTGATCCTCACCAAAAGAAAAAGAGTACTGGCATACTACTCTAAGTAGTCAGGCCTAAGCCAAAGATGCAAATCCTACAGCCTACTCACATGGTTATCTGCAATGACATGATGCAATTAACATTTTAATGCTATCCAGTAACCAAAAACTCACATACAATGAAGATGGGCCAATTTCTGGCAATATGCATACTAAACTTATCAAAATTAGGCAGAGTCTAAGCCATATGCTTTTATTATTATTAACATCATTTTCTAATTGTAAATGTAAGATGACTATTCTAATAGTACTAACAATGTTCGCCTTTCAAACAACATGCATTGTTTTATTTACTACTTTTATTTTTTGACAAACCACATCAACACTTTGGGCTACATTACTAAACACCAATGCATCACTTCTTAAAACCATTAACACTGTGTTCTCGAGTTAGAGTTATGGAAGAAAAAGAAAGAAAATGAAAAGGAAACAAAAAAAGTTGTGTTCGCAATTAGCACTTAAAAAAGGAAAAGAAAAGTAAATGGAATGAAAGTTAGTGTGATTTTGTTGATTATTAAAGTAAAGTGCTTCCTCCAAATTTTTGGGGGAAAATGTTTACTATGGGTATGTTTGGCAAAACTAGCTGTATGTTGTATGCTTCAAAGCTATTAATAAGAGCTACAAGCTGTATCTATTTGTTTAATAAAAGTGTTTGGTAGGTTAGCTGTTAAATATAATTATAAGATGTAAAATGACATAAATGGACATATCTATAATTGTAAATAAATGTTTGGAGGGTATATCAGTAATTTAAAGTTAACAGCTCCAAAATGTTTAAAAAACTTCATGAATCATCTTTTCATTTAGGAGCTATTTGTTTGAAATAAAAGCTTGAAGTTAATGTATCCAAACGAAGCTATATATTTTTAAGGAGATTATTTTTGTAACAAAAAGCTAACAGCGCCTCAAAAACTGCCAAAACAGGCCCTATACATTTCGGTACTTTTCTTTAATAACAAAACTCAAGAACACAGTGTAAGAATGATTATAATATAATACCATAATTATTATATTCTTATTATTTTCCAGAACATCTCAATCATATGACGAACTCCCATTCTGAGTATGCATTTTAGATACTAGTTTTTAATAAATGCAGTTGGTAATTATTGCATATGTGCTCAGTATATGACTTACTAAATACTAAAATAAAGTATGTAAAAAGTTTATATAACTAGCGGCAACTCTTTGGGGTCAACAGCTCGATAATCCAGTTTGTGGACGGCTGGTGATTTGCCTCGCTCTATGGATCTTGCAGGGTGGTCGTGGAGTCCGGGGTTTACCTGCCATGTAACTAAAGGTGGCTTGGATGGGGGTTCCCTTGTATGAGAAAGCTAACAAAGATATCATAGGATGTCATTGCGAATAATCTGTATAATTTGATTTTTAATTCGATATTCACTAGCTTTTAAGGGGTCCTAAGTTCACATTTTTCATAAGCATAGAGAAATTGTCCTCTATTTCTGGGAAAATCTTTACTCTCTTAAGTCACATTAAGTAGTCAATAAAAGCATCTTTGGTGTGGAGAAAGTTAATCAGAGATATGACATTAATTCTGTTTCTTATTTTTAGAGGATGAGAAATGAAAATAAGGAATACTCGAATCGTAATTTATTTTCTTAGAGAAATTGGTTATTTGCTTTATAAAAGTAGTATAAATATGACATATCATGTGTATCTCAAATGCCACCATGTATTTAGTTTTATTTGAAACCCAAGCCCCGTTCTTTCTCTTTCGCCTCTGCGGTTCTTGTGATTTGGATACCAAAATTCATCAGCTGCCATCACCGTCAGCGGCTGGTGTTTCTGCTTACTGGCGGTAACATAATAGTAATCCCTCCCATCCCTCCTCCCCTTCACATTTCTGCATATTAATTTTTTGTTATTTGTTAGATCTGTATAAGTTTTAGGTATTTAAGTCCTGGATATCATTGTCACAGATAACATCGCTTTCCACATCTATTCATACTTCATATACACAGTTTTTCAGATCCGTGCCTTCCAAAATCTGTTTATTTATTTTTACATATTACATGAATTAAGAAAACATAACAAAACACAATTAATAATGGCATTGTGTTAAATACTATTTCCAACTCTATGCTTTTAAACATATTATTTCTTACTTTACTCATGTGTCTTGTTGCCAAACATTCTTGAGCCCTCTTTCATATTATCTGCATTTCTTGTTTCTGCAATTCTCCCTACCAAATGCACCCTCAAGGGTTGGGGAAGAATAATCTTTCGTATAGTCATCTCCATTGGCAAAAAATGAATCTATATTTGATATCATATTACTTAGAAATTGCAATTGTGCTTTAGCTATGTAGAATTTGAGTTGGTTATTATGTATAGGCTACGATTTGTAGTTTTGCTGCTCAATCAAATGTTTGGAGGATATAATTTATCTTTATAACATAATTTAACTAATTCGAATCCAATATCAATATTCCCTACTCCTACAAATTATTGTATATTAGACAAGAATCTAGTGAACCACTTGACAGCTACAAACCTCTAAATACTTATATAGATGAATAAACTGCTTATTGTTGATCAGACCATGACCAAACTATCTTCTTAACTAATGCCAGGGATCCCTGAACAGTTCAAGTTTTTTAAATCATTTTGGCTACGCAAACATATCTGCAACTGGTGAGATGGATATGAAATCACTACTTGAGATTGAAGAATTGCACGACAAGGAGCTTGATGAAGCGCAAGAGTATAGGCGCAGATGTGAAATTGAAGAAAGAAACGCTCTAAAAGCTTATCGCAAGGCCCAACGGGCTTTAGCTGAGGCTAACAAGAGATGTTCCTATCTTTATAACAAAAGGGATGTTTTCGCAGCTAAACTTTCCTCTCATGTAATGGAGGGCTCTAGTATGTTATGGTCGAATACGCCACAGCAGCTTACCATAGCTAATGTGAATTCTGTAACTAAAATGTCTGAAAACAATCAAGTGAAGAATGTGTTTCATCTTCAGTCTACTGATGATGTCCGTGAAGATGGAAAAAAATTGATGTCTGAATCATCCAGTGAACCTGATAATAGTGGATCAGAACCTCAGGAGGATGAGAGAACGAATGATGTATGTTCGTCACTTCATGAGAATGATAATTTAGCTGAAGATGATTACAGTCTAGATAGTCATGGGGGAGGAATAAGCAGTGTAAAGACTAAAGAAACAACAAACGATTCAGTTGCAGTCCCCACAGAGGACTCATTGCTTCTTGAAGCAACATTGAGGTCTCAACTGTTTGCAAGGTTAGGAGTTAGAACTTCCAAGAAGTACGAATCGGGTCAAAGCATGGAGCCGGCTACTGATGAAATAGAGGATGGGGAAATAATGGAAGATTCTGGAAACATACCATCTTCTGAGGCAGAGAAGGATCAACCTTATGATTTTGGAGGTACTTCTTATTTGGAATGCACTTCCAACCTACTTAAATTTGATCTCAATAAGTTTGTTTTGACTCTACATTGTTTTCATTATCTCTCTATATATAGCAAACTGTATTTATCAAAATATTGTCATTCTACATTTGCTATCGCTATTTGTAGCAGCAAATGCAAATGAGATTCCTCAAAATTATAAATCTTGATTAAAATCTTATTATCTCATGACTGAAGCAAATCGAAAAATAAAATGTGAAAAAAAGAACATGCAACTTTCAAATCCAGCCCTTTAATTCGAAGATAGTGACCAAAGTACATAAAAACAATCAATCAGTATTCTGGCGCTTGCATATTCTTCATGGTTTCTAATTCATTATTTTCTTCATGCAACGAAAAGATATAGGGAGATCAGAAAAACGTATATCCGAAGACCCCATGAGTATTGATGACCAGTTAAATGCTGAGAATGATGTCGTCATTTATGGATCTTCTTTAGCTGAGCCAGTTATAAGGAGTGCTTTTGGTCATGTAAAGTCCACAGCCATGATGAATTATGTGCAGTCACACACTGATGATATAGGCTCTGATGGGGTGTGTGGGGCCCGGCCTACTGATTTAGTTTCTAGTTCAAAGACATACTCTTCATTAGACATGTACGTTAATGACGTCGGTTCTTACTCCAGCAACTTAGCAATTAACCCCTTTTGGCCTCTTTGCATGTTTGAACTACGAGGCAAATGCAATGACGACGAGTGCTCGTGGCAACATGCCAGAGATTATTCAGGTATGGACTTTTTTTCCCCCAATATATAAACTTACATTTGTAACATTTTATTGTCATGTATTATTTGCAGCTAGTACAGTTGGTGGTGCGACTAGTGTTTCTAACAAGTGCCTTGGTTCTCTTTCTTTGGCCCCACCTACTTATCTTGTGCTCCTAGACATTCTGAAAGCTGATTCACATCCATATAAATATCTTCTAGCTCAACCTGTTGAACAACGTTGGCAGAAGTACTTTAGTGCTTCCTTGGTTGTTTCAAGTTCAATTCTTGCAGATTTGCACTCAGATGAGCCAAGCCTGCATGGGCCTGAAACACGCATTGAGGTCCATGGGCTTTGGAATAGGCAATCATCATACTTTCATGGTAAAAATGTCATAGAGGTTTGTCCACTTACCCTATCACTCTCACTCCCATTATTTTTCTCTCATCTCTTTGTTGCATTCTTCTTGTGTATATGGTGTTAGTTTGTATAGTATTGCTCAAGTCTTTTTACATCCTTGTCCTTGAATCGCTTCTAGATGGTCTGTGCAAAATATGTTGTTTCAGTTTGCTGCTTGAATATCTTGTAAAATGCTTATTCTTAGCAGAAGAATTTTATTCCAGTGATTTTACACTTAGCTGAATGATCCCAAGCACATATCATTTGAAGCCCTAGTGATTTGCTCACGTTAAATAAAATATGATTTGGATGGTATATTCTATTTTGCTTTGTATATGTCTTGTAAGCATAGATTTTCTCATTTAAGCTGATAGTATCTTGTTGTCAATGATTTATGTTAAAGAACTTGACTAAAAGTCGGCTGAGAAGGATATAGATGATAGGACGATGAAAGTGTAATTATCTCTTTAATAATTTTTTGTTCAAGTATTAAAGACAAAATATGTAAGAACAAAGCTGTTTATATTATTTATTTTTTTACTAATACAACCGATTTAAACATTTAACATTTGGTCTTCTAACGTCTCTGTATATACTATGTTTATATAGGGTCTGCCAGATCAACAGATGGATGATGCTTATCAGCCCCTTGAAATGGCTCTTCTTAATCTCAGTAGGGAGGTTAACAAGCAGAAGGGACGTACAGAGGTAAATGTGATACTTGTGATTCTTACATGTATAAGTATATTCCATGCTTGACTTATGAACAATATGCAGGCTCTTATAGTTCTTGCACGGGCCCTTGAGGAACATCCGAAATCTGTACTTCTCTGGATTGTCTATTTGTACATCTACTACAGCAATCAAAAGTCGATTGGAAAAGATGACATGTATCGTTATGCGGTACGTAATTGGATGTCTCTCTTCTTTTCAGTATTACATCATTAAGGACCGAACCCTCATACTTTGCTGTCTTATATATTAACTGGACTCCATACTACTTTGTGTCATCTATGAAGTAGCTGTCAATGGAGGTGGTAGTTTCAATCCCCATTCATATAAAATGAAGGTAGCAGTTTCACCTGTGGGATTAAAACAAATTAGCTATAAAGAAAACTAGTCAAATTGGCTGGATGATGTGTAATGAATAATGTCTCCCAAATGTCTAAGATATGATATACAGTATTTTTTCTTTTTTTAATGGAAAACATTCACGCTGCCTTATCCCTGTTGGTACTTAAATATGATAAAATTCTTATATATCCTAAAACTCTAAAAATATGGAAATAACCTAAAATTGACAAGGTTCCCTATAAACGATGATGACAAAAATGGTCCTCCAGATTGTCATTCGTTTCATGTATGTATTATTCTTAGCATATTTGTTGACACTGATATGCGGTGTATGAACTGTTTTCATTATAAACTTCTGACTTCTGTGTGTGAACAAACATACATACATGTGTATGGTTTCTATTTAAGCTTTATACTATTTCAAGATTCTTTACAGATTACCCAAGCTCTTTCTGTCAGGGTATTCTCTAATTATCCGAAAGATTTCTCAAACTATTTAAGAAAAATGCTATTTAAATATATAAGCTGCATTGCATCATTTTATGATATCAGTTCATTCATCTATTCTACTTATTTTGTTACTATTGTAATACATGTTGAATTTTGTTATTCAGATTGAACATAATGAATCATCTTATGAACTGTGGCTGATGTTCATCAATAGTCGTGATAAACTTGATGACCGACTGCTTGCATATAAGAATGCAATAACTGCTCTCTGTAGTCATGCATATAAGAATGCAATAACTGCTCTCTGTAGTCATGCATCTACTCCTAACTGGAATCCAGAGCTTGATAGTGAATACATCTTGGATCTCTTCCTACAACTGGTTAATTGTTTATGCTCTTCTGGTGAAATCAACAATGCTATTGAAAAAGTATACAGCTTCTTATCCTCTACAGACAGATCGACTGATCTAAACCCTCCGTTTCTTCCCGATCTTTTTAAATCCCTCACAAATCCCGATAAACATGTCTTGTGGATATGTTGCATTTACTTAATCATGTACAAAAAGCTACCTGATACCATCGTGCAGCAATTTGAATGTCAGAAAGAATTATCTGCAATAGAATGGAATTCTGTTCAGTTAACACCTGATGTAAAGCAAAAAGCAATTACCCTCTTGGAACTGGCTACTGAGTATATTGATAGCAAATCAGATCAGGACAAAAAGAGTCGTAAATCTGCTCAATTATTTGCTCTTAATCACATCAAATGTACAGCTGTACTGGAAGGCTCTGATCAATGCAAAAATGTATCGAAAAAATATATTCAGTTGTACCCATCATGCTTGGAAATCGTCCTTTTATCAATACGGGTAAATGGGTTTGATGCAGTTGAGTCAACATATGCAGCTTTTGAAGAGGCTATTTGTAATTGGGTTGGAGAAGATGGTATACAGTGTATTTGGAACCAGTATGCCGAATATGCCCTTCAGAATGGAAGAGTCGATTCTGCAAAAGAGATAATGGAAAGGTGGTTTAGCGCTATTCCTGAGGTTCATCGTCCAAAATCCAAAATCCTAAATATCAGCTCCTGGATATCGAGTTCGACCCAAACTGACATTGTGTTTGGACTGCTTAATCTTTCCCTTCATAAACAGTTGCAAAATGAGCCTTCAGAAGCCCGCATTGCCATGGAGCAGGTTCTAGAAGTTGCCTCTTCTGATGACTATAACCATTGTGTGAGAGAGCATGCTGTGTTTTTGCTTAAAAACGGTTTCGGTTCAGGTTTTGGGAAAGCCCGTTTACATAGTTTCTTGAACATGTTGAATCGATATCTAATGGATTCACGTGCTTTGCCACCTCCTGAACCTCTTTCTAGAAGCTTTATCAAAAGCATCGTGAAGCCAAAAGTGCAGAAACTCGTTAACAATCTACTGTGTCCGATTTCATCTGATTCATCTTTATTGAACCTTGTTCTTGCTTCATGTTATGGCCCGTCTCTGTTACCTTTTCAAGCTTCAGAAAAACCAACAGATGTTGTGGATTTTGTTGAAGCTTTAATGGAGACAAGGCCCGCAAATTACCAGCTAGCGCTATCTGTTTGCAAGAAGCATTCAGATGCGAACGCCAGCATGTCTTTCTGGGCGAGTGCACAGTTGATTGATTCTCTATTTCAAGCTGTTCCGGTTGCACCAGAGTATGTATGGGTTGAGGCAGCTGGTTTGCTAAAACAGGTGGCAGGTTTCAAGTCCATGTTGGATAGTTTTCACAAAAGGGCGTTATCGGTTTACCCGTATTCATTAAAGCTATGGAAATCATATGTTGGGTTACATGCTAATGATACCGGGAAGGCAGATGGAGTGATTGAAATGGCTAGAGAAAAGGGTATCAAGCTTTGACGTTGATTTCAGGTTTGTTGTGGTTGTAGAAAACTTGAATTTTGTTACAGATATCATGTTACTAGAAGAGTAGTTGACCAGTCAAGGCCCCCTTTGGTTTCTTTGATAGTTTGTGGTACAAAAGTAAAAAGGTATAGACTAGTATACAGGGTCATGGTCATTAACTAGTGTTTTGAAAATGGTTATTGTTGTTTTAGAAGATAGTCAAAACTAGTTTCATCAGCCCGGTTACCGATTTGACGTTTGATAGTCATTGTTATATGATCATCTGTTGTTGAGTTGGTGATTACCTTATCCAAGAATTGCTGGAGAATGAAATAGTTTTGTTGTTGTTGATGAGTTGTGGAGACGGATGCTTGTCGCATGGTCAACCTACAGATACAAAGTGGATGTGCAATTGACTTTCGTGCTTATTTAGTTTTACATTCTCATGCTCCAGCTTAACATAATTACTGTTTTCCTTGAATTTCTTATCTCAATATTGATTGGAAAAAGAAATATCCATCTTATACACAATGTATTCATGCAATTAGAGTATTTTACATTGATTTCTTCCCATTATAATTAAGGGTGCGTTTGGTTTGAGGGTATGACTATGAAGGAATGGGATTGAAATTGATTTAAAATGTTTGGTATGTGTTAATGGGATTGAGGATATCCTAATATATAGGTTTTTCCATTCTTGATAAAACTGGTGGGTATGTAAAAAGTATTCCAAGGGGCCCACCTTATATAATAAAAAAGTATAAAAGTCGGTATATTTTTTCCTATTTGTCAGTACACTTTTTTCAAGTGGCCCATCTTATATAATAAAAAAATATACAAGAAACAAATGTTTGTGTTGTGTGACACTATTTATCATGTAGTGTTGAATTTGAAATATTTTAATGTTTGATAGAGCCTACTTAAATTTCATACCTATATTTTTAAAATTGTACCAAACATAATCAATAGGATTCATATTCTCAATACCATACCACCCTTTGATCAAAACCATATCCATAGTGATTCCATGTAGCAAACCGAGAATAAGATGAGAAGAATAAAAAAAAATCACAATCACAAATTTCATATGCGTTTATAAAAATAGATGCATATCCCTTTTACAGTGAGGGTCAAATGAGAAATATAATTAAAATGAGCAAAATGAGAAAGAATTACAATTATCAATCTTAGATGCATCCACAAAAATATATGTATTTCTCAATTATTTCTATTTGAGTTAATTTCATAAATGGTCCATGTGATCTGTCGGGTATAACAGAAATATTCATAATTTTTTTAACGGATCATCTCCTTATTGTTGTGAAACGTATCGGGTGTGGTCCCTTAACTAATACTTCTGTTAGTTTGACAGTTAAACTAACAGGAAATGACATAAATACCCTTAAAAGAAAGGTCCTTGTGGTTTGTGGGGTATCACAAATTTAGTCCCTAATTTTCTTATTACGTTTTTATGTGTTTTATACGTTTTTGTTCGTTTTTTTCGTTTTCGTTCGTTTTTATATGTTTTTGTCCATATTTATACGTTTTTATTCGTTTTAATAGTTTTTTATACGATTTTGTCCGTTTTTTTTCGTTTTCGTCCATTGTTATACGTTTTCGTTCGCTTTTATACGTTTTCGTCCGATTTTCGTTTTCGTCCATTTTTATACGTTTTCGTTCGTTTTTATACGTTTTTGTTCGTATTTATACGTTTTCATTCGTTTTCATATGTTTTTATTCGTTTTCGTCCGTTTTATACGTTTTCGTCCGTTTTTTTTTGTTTTCATCCGTATATATATGTTTTCGTCCGTTTTTATACGTTTTCGTTCGTTTTCATCCGTTTTTATATGTTTTCATATGTTTTTATACATTTTCGTCCGTTTTTATACGTTTTCGTCCATTTTTATATGTTTTCGTCCATTTTCTTAAGTCTTCATACGTTTTTATCCTTTTTCGTCCGCTTTTTTACGTTTTGTCCGTTTTTCTTACGTTTTTATGCATTTTCATCATTTTTTTATACGTTTTCATCCGTTTTTATACGTTTTAATATGTTTTATACGTTTTCGTTCGTTTTATAGGTTTTTATTCATTTTTCTCCACTTTATACGTTTTCGTCCGCTTTTCTTTTGTTTTCATACGTCTTTATAAGTTTCCTCCGTTTATGTGTTTTCATACGTTTTTATACATTTTCGTCCATTTTATATGTTTTTGTCTGTTTTTATACGTTTTCATCCGTTTTTATACAAAATGTATAAAATGGAGAAATACTTATAAAAACGTATAAAAACAAAAGAAAAACGGACAAAAACGTATTAAAACGAATAAAACCTATAAAACGGGCGAAAACGTATAAGAAACGGACAAAGACGTAAAAAATGGACAAAGACGTAAAAAACGGACGAAAACGTAAGAAAGCATAAAAAACGGACGAAAACTTATAAAAACGGATGAAAACGTATAAAAACGGACGAAAACGTATAAAAAAAAAAGAAAAACGGACAAAAACGTATTAAAACGAATAAAACCTATAAAACGGGCGAAAACGTATAAAAAACGGACAAAGACGTAAAAAACGGACAAAGACGTAAAAAGCGGACGAAAACGTAAGAAAGCATAAAAAACGGACGAAAACTTATAAAAACGGATGAAAACGTATAAAAACGGACGAAAACGTATAAAACGGATGAAGACATATGAAACGGACAAAAACGTATACAGACATATGAAAACAAAAAAACGAACAAAAACATATAAATGCGGACGAAAATGAATAGAAACCTATGAAACGAAAGAAAACGTATAAATACGGATGAAAACATATAAAAACGGACGAAAACGCATAAAAACGGACGATAAAACGTAAAAATACGGTCGAAAACGGATAAACACATGAAAACAAACGAAAACGTAACAAAAAATTTATGGACTAAATTCGTGATACCCCACAAACCACATGGACGTTACTTTTAAGGGTATTTATGTCATTTCCTGTTAATTTAACGGTCAAACTAACGAAAATATTTGTCAAGGGACCAAACCCAATATAGGTCACAACTATAGGGAGAGGATTCGTTAAAAAAAAAAAGATTAGAGACTATTTTCGTTAAATTCGACAGACCACAAGGACCATTTATGAAATTAACTCTTTCTCTTATCTTATTTGAATTTTGTGACTAGAATTTTTTCTCGCTCTTCTCATTTTAATAACTTTTCTCACTAGATTCATTCTCATCTCTCTTATTTCTCCTTTTCATTTGTAATATGCTGTTAAAAATATTTCTCACTCTTTTGATTTTAATAATTTTTCTCGCTACTAAACAACGGACATCTCGAGAATAGCCGAATGTATTCAAGCAAATACTATTTAGAAGATTCAGTTTTGTGGCAGCTAAAATTCCTTGCAGATTGTAGTGAGAGAATCTAAAAAAACATTTGATTTCTTTAAAGTTTTGATAGACGAATACTTGTGCAAAATAACGGTTTATAGTGGCAAATAATTATACTTGCAAACTTGTGTTTTCGTGTGACCCTTGATGCAATACGTACAAGTTTAATTTATAATCATTACGAAAAAAAAAAGCCTATCAATAGCATCATTTGGCAAAACTTGTAAACCGTGTGATAAAGAAAAAAAGCTTTTATTCAATATTGGTAAACCATGTAGTTATGCTTAAAAATTAAAAACCGAATCTTATTAAAAAGTCTCCAATTCCATTTAAGTTTCCATTTAAATTATAAACCATGTAGTCGTTTATTTTAAATTTACATTGTTTGTCTAAATTGTCATTTTAAAAGTTTGTCATTTAAAATTAAAGTTTAAGAAGTATTAAGTATTAAGTGGTATTAATAATGGGTATTTTAGGGAAACAACTTTACTCATTTTTAAAATTTTTAAGTTTTAAAGATTAGGCATAAACACTTTATAAGTAGTAGAGAAAACTTCTTTAATCAACTTATTTGTTTCACGATTAATGCATAACCCATTTAATGAAAATAACTTGTTGTTTTTTTTATCCGTTTGGTGCTTTACAAGTCATTCTTCAAAAAGTCATTTACAAAGTATTTATCCCAATGCTTTAAGTCATATTAATAGCTCTTTTAAATAATAAAAAGTCGTATGCAAACCTAATGCGGTTTAGAGGTATTTACTATGGACAAGTTAGCTATGCTTTTATTGTATCGATGTTATGTAAGGTTCTATTTAGTATTAATTTTGCATAATGTAACTCGAAGTTAATATACTAACCAACATAGTGACATACTGATGAATGTGGATTGTAGGACGCATTTACAGAACCAAAAATCACGGGGTGAAAAATTATTTAAGAAACCTAAATTATAAATCTACATTGTAAAAATGATATTTAGACTTGATAGCGTAAAAAATAAGAGAGAGGGCCCAACCGGGTTCGAACCGGTGACCTATTGATCTGCAGTCAATTGCTCTACCACTGAGCTATGGACCCTTGTTGTTTTGAAAGGAGAATTACTAACTTAAGTAAGATCCTGACGGTACATTTGATCAATATGACGAGTCATGCACTCATCCTTTACACATTCCTGAACAACAAACATATCTGAGTCTAGACCTCAATAATTATGTATTCGTGTGATATCATGTCTTAAAATGATAATGTTGATAAATAATAAGCGAACTCATACTTGAACTCTATTCCTTGATACAATATGTTTTGTGACTATGATTTTTTCAACATAACCAATGATGAACTCATGATGAGTCATGACATTGACTATTTTGAGTTTCATCTAAAAACTTATAAAGATACATAGTTTTAAATTAATAAAATTATTATATATATTATGTAAGTTAGACCAAAGTTGAGTGTGAGCTTAGGACTATTATAGATTACATAGCAAAGGAAACCTTAGTGGCCTCAAGCACGCAATCAAGCTTGGGCTAACTTACATTACACATTTGAGCCAACTTACGTAAGATAAAATTGACTTTACTATATTTGGATTTAAATATTGGAATGAGGTCAATTACTTTATTTTTATTCGTTTACCAAGAAAAAGAATATAAAAATGAGCATGATTAGGAGATTAGTGGATGCAACATGCTTTCAATAGTTTGCGGACATGTAACGCCAATACAACGCAAAGTGGAATTGTAAGGACGTAATAAAAGATACTTAAAAGGAATTGTAGAAAAATCCTTGATGTTACACATTTTATACATAAGTAACCCATCACAAATAAATTGGTCGAATTTAATAAATAAATTTAGAAATGTCCAAATAACTAAGGCCGTAAATGAACTGGACGAATACGAACGGAGCCATATTCATGTTCGTTCGTTTAATTTTAATCGAACAAATAAACGGACATGAATACTTTAACAAACGAATTTTCTTGTTCATATTCGTTTATTAAGAAAATGAGTTGTTTATATTCATGTTCGTTAGTTTAATTTTGAGTTCATAAACTCAGATAAAAGTACATCAAATATGTTAATTGTAGAGATGTAAACGAATAGTAATCGTTTAGTGACACTAAACGATTACTATTCGTTTACATCCCTACAAATAACATATTTGATGTACTTTTATCCGAGTTTATGAACTCAAAATAGTAATTGCAATAGCTATTATTGGAGTAACTATAGATATAAGTGTTCACTAAACGATTAAGTTATTTACAATCCTAAAAATAACATACTTAATGTACTTTTATGTGAACTTATGAACTCAAAATAGTAATTGCAATAGCTATAATTGTAGTAACTATAGATATAAATGTAAACTCATACAAATCAGGATCATTGTTAGTTTTATTATCAGATGATTATTGTTAGTGAGTTAGATCAATATTGACCGCAAATTATCTAAAGATCAAATAAACAAATTTTGGGCACTTATTTTTTATCAAAACAAAAAAGACATTTCTATTTTTTTTTCTGAAGATAAAATAGCTTGCATACGGTAAATCGTTAAGCGGCAAAAATATACCATCGCGATGAAATTTATTTTTATTTATTTATATATTTGTAGTAAACGGACATTTCAATATACTTTTAATGAGTTTTATTTTTCGAGTTCTTTTTAATGTTAAAATTTGCATCATTTTTATTTTAGAAATCACGTGTGATTTCACAAATCACATGTGATATTAAAATAGCAAATCATATGTGATTTTTTTCAGGCGTAAATTTCAAAGCTCGCAAAAAAAAGTTCAAAATAATAATAATAATAATAATAATAAATCATCGAAAGTATATAGAAGTGCCCCTCTATATAAAGATGATTTAATTTTCGTCGTGAAGGTATGATTCGTTCCGTCATCTGTGTAACGATTAACGGTTTGTGAGTTTTTATTTTTTATTTTTTTTGTAAATGATGAAAGTGAGTTTTTTAGTTTGATAAAAAAAAAATGAATGATCATGATTTGTTCATTGGGTCTTTAAAGAATTTTGTGTTATATATTGAAATAGTTATTTCATTTTAGTTTTGTTCTTTGTTTCAAAAAGTATTTGTTTTCCTCTTATGGCTTTAATTGCGCAAACGTTTCACAACAAGAACATGTTTTTTTTTTCCTCCTCAGTTTGAATGCCTATTTATTTCTTTTCTCTTATGTCAACAATTGCACACGTCTTTGAAAAATCTTAGTTTTTATAGAAGAATGATACATTCACAAAAAAAAAAAAAAAAATCCACAAAATAGTCTACAAAATGAGATGTCACACTCATTGACATGTCATTTTGTGGTTGTTTTTGTAAGTGTAGCACTTCCTTTTGTTTTATCCTTTTAGGCTGCCCACAGTCATGACCCAACACGACTTTGCCACATCAGGTTTCTCTCTCCGATGACGACCAAGTTGCCACAGTTGGTGACCAAGTTAAACAAAAAGAAAAAAGTGTGTGTGTAAAATCGGTTGAAAAAATGACCGATTGTGTGTTTACATGTTGCTCGACCGATCCTCGACCTCGTCTCCACAATGGTGTCGACCGACTTTAAAGTTGGTCCTTCCCCTTGACCGACCGATCTTTTTCAGCCCAGTGTGGGCAGCCTTATGTCTTACGGCGTGCAAACATGAATGTTTTGCTTATTTATGATATAAGAAGAGGCACTTGAATTTACAAAGTCTTTTTAAATCTCACCTGTTTATTCACAAAGGTTTAATTTAATCATTTAAACATAGTAAAGGGTTTTTAACGCAACCAAGACTTTTTATTTATTTATTTGTAAAAATATTAACATTTCAAATTCCTCCTTATATAAACTACGGACCCAAGCAAATTCCCAAAAATAAAACCCAAAATAAAATTCACGAACTTTAACCCTAGATTTGCTCTTCATCCTTCAAATCATGGTAACTCATCTTCCTTTATTACTTACTAATTAATCAATCTCTTCACTGATCACACTCACAATTTGATTATAACTAATCTTATGCATTGATCATCTTGTTTTTTTGATGTGAATGATTTAGGACTTTTTTGGTTGAATCTAGATCAGTTGAAAATATTTGTTTGGTATAATTGTATGATAGATCATGTTAATGTTCTTACTTAATCAACTGTTATCGGGATACAGTTTTTACTTACCATTATGTTTTCAGAAGATCTGTCTTGATAAGTGCTAATGGACTAAAACTCTATTTCGAAGGTCGATATCATTTTGACATCATTTATCTTCAATTCTTGACTACCGTAATTCGTTAATTTTTAGCACTAGAATTTTTCTGGGGTAGCCATGTAGGATATACAGGTGTATGGAGAGTCATAAGGCTTTAAGGAAGCATGCAACGACGAACATATTGTATGTTTCATTAGTCTAAATCTGTTTTGCGTGATGAATCTGGCGATGTGGTGCTAAAATTAGAATATAAAAACCTATTACTTTAGTTGTCTTATGGTTCTTTTTGTTAGTAAAAATAATTATTTGTTTATTGTAGGCCAATGCAGCATCAGGGTTTGCTGTGCACGATGAGTGCAAGCTAAAGTTTATGGACTTGAAAGCAAAGAGGACCTTTCGTTTCATCATTTACAAAATCGAGGAGAAACAGAAGCAAGTTATCGTGGAAAAGCTAGGAGAACCAACTGAAAGCTACGAAGATTTTACAGCTTGCCTTCCTGCTGATGAATGCCGATACGCTGTTTACGATTTTGATTTTGTGACAGCAGAGAACTGCCAAAAGAGCAGAATTTTCTTCATTGCTTGGTAATATTCTTTTCATCACTTCTGAATGAATTCGATTATATTAAATTTTGGTTTCATATAGTGGTCAAATTTTATTTCTTATAGTCTTCCTTTTCCGCCATTAAAAGGGAAACATACTTTCAAAAACCTTTATAAAGCATTAAAGCGTACTTTTGACCTCCAAAAGGGTAATGTAGCTATATCAGATTTGCATAAAAGGTTAACTTAGTTATGTCAAAATACCTATTTTAAAATGCTGTTACCTCCCAATGGTAAAAGAGTAGGTTTCCACAATTAGAATTTTGACACAAGTACGCTACTTATTAGCGCAATATTTCAGATTATTACCGTATTTTTTTATAAAAAAATGTAGGACACAATAATTTCAATGGGTCAAACCCTCACTGACATTTCGAGACCCATACTAGAAAATGATCTATCTCAACCTCAGCATGATTTGACCCATGAATCGCCTTCATATCAATCATGCGGTCTATATTTGATTTTACTTGTTTTGCTCATCTCTTTCAACTATCATCTGGTTTGAAGGTCCCCGGATACTGCAAGGGTGAGGACCAAAATGATTTACGCTAGCTCAAAGGACAGGTTCAAGAGAGAACTTGACGGTATTCAGGTAGAGTTGCAAGCTACTGATCCTACTGAAGTGGGGCTTGATATTATTAAAAGCCGAGCTAACTGAAACTGCATTTACATTCGTGCAATCTACTAATGGAGAGCTCATTTATGTTAAATTTCTAATGGTTGTGGAAAAGCAGGATGAACATTTTAGGTATGATATTGCCGGCCTTACCTGCTTTATTTTTTTTCAAGTTGCTTCCTCAAGAATTCTATGAATTCTAGTATAAGTTGTGGTGTTTTGCGTGTTATCCTACAAAAAGAGAAATATGAATCGGTATTGTAATTTTGATTTCAGTTTCATACTCCTTCATGCTTATTGAATTGACATCCTGAAGAATTATTATGTACTCCTTTGGTAACTTCTTGAGTAATATAACAGCTTTCTTCAGATCTTATTGTTTTAGTTTTTAAGACTTCATTTTCACGGGGATACAAAGTCCAATCCTATCAGACGTTACATTCGCTTTTACTGTAGGAGAACTTGATTAGAAATACATGTTTAGGAAGATCTGAGTTAGGAAGTATGTTCTAGATGACATTTTACGGCTCATTTAAGGAACATGCGTGATAGTTTATAGTGAATCCTCGTACATGTATTACTGGTCATTTAGTTGATTTTTTTTCAGAGCGGTCAATATAATTTGTAATTCATACAAAAGGGGAATTCTAGTGCATTAATCTTAACTGATCAAACTTAGATAAAACTGGACACTGGTATGTCCCAGGCCCAGAACATGGATCATAAGGAACATAAGGCAGATAAGTAGGACATGCTGAGACAGTCAAATCATTTAGTTGCAGGTTATAAGACATTTTTGGATTGCATACATTTCTTAAAGAGCACTTATATCTTCTTTAAATGGTAAAAAGACTATATGGGATACTATGTTGTGGGTAATCCTTTTCCAGTAAACATGCAATCAGAGGCTGTTTGTTAAAACACGAGGATTAATTCAAAACACCAAAATGTGTATTCTCTAGTAATTGTCAAGGCGTGTGAATTCTGCTTTTGAAGAGACTAAAAACTTCCTATGGAGCACGAAGGGCCAAAGAGTGTTACGTCTGTTGGCTGAGTAGTTTAGAGACAGTGGTATAAATGACAGCTTCGGGTGAAGTTAGTCGCTTAAGAAAACTTCTCAAGAATGTTTTTTTTTTTTTTTTTTTCTTCAAGTAGTCAAATATTTGTGGAAGTGAGGTAGATACATATGGTAACATCATGACATTATCAAGGCAAATTAATCAATCGACTATTTTGCAAAGTGATAAAATTCGGACACAAATATGATGAATGCTATCTTTGCTGATTCATCATTTGACCAAAAAGTCAAACATCTCAACCTCGTCTTCATTTCACTCATTGAACTCATCTGACTGGTTTCTATCATCAGATTGCGTTATCCGGTCTTGCCCTACGTCCCTCCTCCGAGCACCTTCCTCATATCTTCATCCCCACCCCCACCCCCACCCCCACCCCTATCCCTCACATTCAAATGATGAAAACCCTGATTGGACTCCCAAATCCGAGATAATAACATGCAAGTCAACGTTGAAATGGAACATCCTAAATAAGAATTTTGAACATCAAAATAGCCTCCCTTGCAAATCATGACCCTTCATTCCTCCCATTCATACTTTGAACCCGTATGCATACCCAGTTCAGATACGAAACCTTGGAAACATAAATCAATCTCAAACATAAGCTGACCAAATTGATTTCAAAGACAATTCAGAAAACAAGCGTGTTGTTTTAGGGGTTTCGTGTACATTCGTTTACAGGTCAATTTAAGCCAAAAAGATGAAATACATAACATGTCTATCAATTTTGTCGTGTAATCGGATTTTTTACTGAATGCCCAAAGATGATTTGTACATCACTCAAAGTAATTCATACGTATGAAGTAATTCTGGTCATATGCAAAAAAACTTGCTCAACTTTGAGATTATAGAAATTTGTCTAGTCATCACTATAAGTCAGATAAAAAAAATACAGCCAAGCTACAAAGCTGTTTTATGGCATTAATTCAAAACGAAAACCCAGTAGTGAAAATAAATCAGCATTAACTAAAGCATTACCAGTTATAATAGCAAATATTTATCAGCATTGATTTCATTAAAACCGACGATAGACTAGTTATTGAATTCTTATTGAAAACCATGAACTTAAAATGCAAAAAGACTCAAACCATCAGAACCTAAACAGAAAAACCACTGAAGCTGATTGAAATCGTCCCGACCATGCAGAATGCAAAGCAATAAATGATGGCCTGTATTGATGATAATTTCATAGAATTTTTATTTGACGAAAATGACAGAGGAAAGGGTATTTCAAAGGATAAACGAGCATTCGTTTTTGAAAACAATTATCTGAAGATGGCGGGACTGGCTTAGGTCTCGGGATTGTCCAATCTACTGTAAGTTTTTATCTCACTGCCACATCACTACCACTACATTCTGCAAAATCCTCATTTCGTATGACTCACTTATCTGCAATGCATTACCTGCATCTGAGTCCCACTTACCTTTGTATTACTTTACATAACTATACCTTAACATGTCACCTAAAGATTACATTTCCTTGAATATATTTAACCTTGGCAACAAAACCAAATTGATATTCAACATCTACATTTGCATAATTGATAAGGGTGGCAAAAGGGGTACATGTTACAAGTTCAATGCTGTTTTTAAGGCTAGTCGAAATGACATTATTGGGGACGACAAGTCTCCATCTCGTGGCAACTTTTCCTCATGGCCAAACACTCTTTTTTCTAGTCCTAGACAACAAGACTCTCATTCTTCTATAGTTGTTCTCTTCATTGGTAATGATAAAAGGCGGAGAATGACACAAGAATTTATACGATCCAATAAGATTGAACTGTTGCCCGCGGAAAACGTAGTACAACTTTCAGAAACACTCCGCAAGTATACACAAGTAGAGCATAACGTATCCTCTTAAGGATCTAATTTGAATGTAAGCTTTGCGTACCTAACAAGGCTTGGATCCCGACACTCAAACACAAGCCCGAAGACATTGCTTCAAGTGCTATGGATGAAACTGATAGATCACCAACTCGGAGGACCAATCGAGTAACTAAATGAAGGCTCATGTTGCTTGTAGTTGACACATGTCTGGCCGATTTTGACGAGCTTCCCTAGGCAGTGACTAAATCCAGATTTGAAGAAAGATGAAAACTATCTATACAACTGAGGTAATGATGGTCAAAAGACAAGATGACAACCCTTTGTTACACAACCTACAATAAACGAGCCTATAAATAAATCTTTACATTTGAGCCACGACATCACAATGATGCTATCAAAGTTTTAGGTCTTGAATCACTTTTAACAGCTTGTTGTTGCTTAGTGGTTTGGATACATGAATATCGATACCAGCTACAAACATCTTGTTTACCTCTTCACCTTCCACATGAGCTGTTAACCCAATAATAGGTATGTGCACACCATAATCATTCTCTGTTAGCCGTATCAGTCTTGTTGCTTCACACCCGTCCATCACTGGCATCTATAGGATATATCATAATTTATAAGTTTCGTGCTTCAATGAAACTCTAAATAATAAAATTTAACTATAAGTACATACCTGACAATCCATTAAGATAAAATCATATGGTGAAGTATGTGAAGCTCCATGGTTTTTTAGATCACTTAGCCCTTGAGAGACCATAGTCAAAGCTTCATTCCCATTTCTGCACATGTCAACCGTGAAACCATGCTTCAGAAGTATCATCTTAGTTATTTTCAGTTGCACATTATCATCTTCTGCCACCAACACTTTTTTCGCACTCAAACTAGTGATTTCATCTTGCCTATGTGGTGGAGTGCAGGGGATCATACCTCCCAAACTAGAAATTTTATCTTGTCTTCGTGGTGGTGTATGTTCGGGTGGTGGTGTGGAGGGGATCATCCCTCTTAAATTAGTGATTTCATATTGTCTTTGTGGTGTAAGTTCATGTGATGGGGTGGAGGGGATCATACCTCTAAAACCTGGGATAAGATCAAGCAACGAGTATAAACGGGTTCCATGGAGTGGCATGGATATGATGACATCAGAAGGTGGGAGTTGCTTCTCATCAAGGCCGTGGAGTTTCATGCTCCGTGAACCTAACCAAACTACTCTAAAGCAATAATTCTTAGAGTTCTTTCTGAATTTAGCCACTTCCTTACGTAGCTCATCAAAATCAGCCTGACTTGTGTCAACTACAAGCAACATGAACCTTGATTTAGCTACTCTATTAGTCCTTTGAGCTGGTGATACATCAGTTCCATCCATTGCACTCAAGGGAATGTTCTTCGGGCTTGTGTTTGAGTGTCGGGATCCAGGCCTTGTCAGATACCCGAAGCTTAAGTTCAAATCAGATCCTGAAGATGATACATTTTGCTCTTCTTGTGTAAACTTTTGGAGAGTTTCTGAAAGTTGAACCACGTTTTCCACTGGTAAAACTTTGATCTTGTGGGCCCGTATGAACTTTTGTGTGATCTTCCGCCTGACATCACTAGTAATAAAGAGAACAACTGTTGAAGAATCACAGTCTTGTCGTTTAGGACTACGGAAAGGAGTGTTTGACCCTGAGGACAAGTTGCCAAGAGATGGTGTCATGTCGTCTTCACTGATGCCATTTCGACAAACCTTAAGGAAAACATTGAACTTGAAGCATGTACCCCTTTCACCATCCTTATCAACTATGCTTATATCCCCGCCCATCAATCGAACCTGTAAATATTAATGTTCAATGTAAAATTAGTTGTGTGCGCAAGGTTAAAATTGTTATTTCAGTGTCTAGGTGATACGCGTATGTATATATATATGTATAAATAAAGTAATAAATAGATAGGGGCGACAGCATTGCAAAGAAGGGGTCATAGGAAATGAGGATTGTGAGGAATGTTGATGCAGTGAGTGGCAGCGAGATGAACACTTACAATAGATTGGACAATCCCCAGGCCTAAGCCAGTGCCTTCTTTAGGTGCCGCTTCTTGAACCTGACGATAGTTTTCAAAAACAGATGCTCGTTTGTCTTTTGGAATACCGATTCCCGTGTCATTTACTTCAAATACAAATTCCATGAAATTAGTATCAAGACAGGCTCTCTCATCTATCGCTTTGCATTTTTCATCGTTTTTGAAAAAGAAACATGATAGGCAACTTGTAGGTTGATCTTGTGTAGAATCAAATGTTGAGTGCTGCAGTCTAGGATTCCTAGCATAAGCTTGAACAGAGACATAACCATCTTTGGTAAATTTGATAGCATTGTTCACTAAGTTAGATAATATCTGTTGAAGCTTGTATTCATCGCCTTTGACTGGAGAAAATTTGGTCAGAGAAGGATCTTGGATATCCAAAATCACATCCACCTTCTTTTTTAGACCAACAGGATAGAACAAGTCAACAACATCCTCGACCACTTTTACCAAATTGAATTCTTTCTCTTCTAGTTGCATCTCCCCAGCTTCAATTTTACTTGTATCAAGAATCGAGTTAAGTATACCTGAAAACAACATCATTACTGATTTCGCAACTTCTTTTTTTTTGTATATCTCTAGATATGAAACAACTAAAAGCTTACGTACCGTAGAGGCACTCTGAGCATGTATTCATGAGTCTCAAATTTTCGGCTAATTCTGTTCCTTCAGGGACCAGGTTGATTGACATCTCTACCAGGCTGGTAATTCCAGCTAGTGGAGTACGAATCTCATGGCTTGCAGAAGCAAATGCAAGACTCCGATTCATGCTCTTTCTTTCTGCTTGTAGTGTTGCATCCTTTTGTCTTATAAGCGAAGCTTTTAAGCACATCTCTTTTCGGGCTGCTCTTGCCATTAACACCACAAGATGGAAAATGAAGACGGCGACAATAACAAACATCACCAAAAGAAGCACCAGCACGAATACAATATTCTTATGCATCCTGCTCTGCACTCCATCATATGGTAATACCAATACATACACCTGAAAAGTTACCTAATTAATGTTAAAAACGTAAATGAAAACAGAGGACAATATATAAGTAAGGCGCCTTTGTGTACTCCTTATACATTATGCCTAAGAACAAAGAGAAAATGCACTATATTGAAGTTAAGTATACCGATTGTAATCCAATAATGTCAACGGATGAAGAGTATAAGATGTAGTTTGTTCCTAGAATGTCCAAAATATATGCTTGTGGCATTTTAGAGTTAAGTTGTAACGTGCCACTTGGATCTCCATTTGCTTTCATTAATTGGATGGAAATTGCCGTGTTTTCCTCAATAACAACATGAGTGTTTGGGATCCCATCACTTAGTTCCTTCCCATCTTTTGTAGCCAAATACAAACCTCCACCGAAAGGTTTAATGCTGCTAGAGAACACATCTATTAACGATCTGAGTCCAAACCCGAGTGAAATGACTCCATTCTTATCCACACGGGCTGTATTCATGACAAGCATACTATTGTCGTGATCCAACGACTTCAATAATGAAGCACATCCATCTGTAGTGTTCAATGCTTTTTGAAACCATGTGTCATTGAATAAAAGTTGAGGTGGAAACACAACAGCTTCTCCATATAACTTTCCTGTATCAGAGGCCACGGGTTGTTTAAACCACGAATAATCCTTTCTGGATTTTGTGGCCCCAATAAATGAAGTGTTGGAATAGATGGCATATATTTGTTGGTGGTCTCGAGAGTATAATGCAAAGAATAAACCATCTTGTTTGACATAGGATATCTGTGACAGACGAGGGATCGTCAAAAGTGCTTGAAACAATATAGGAGCCACCTTTGAGCAAAAAAGAAAAGGTATACAAGTTAGAGATTGTCTCTTATTAAAACTGTTTCGTTGTGTTTTAAAAAATATTTAAGAAGTTTAGACCGAAAAATCTGGCTACCTATTGAGAGCGAAATAAGTAAGTTTCAATAAGAAATTTCAAACATCCCTTTTAAAGAGCTTACAATAAAAGAAAAAAGGATGCAAACCTTAGATTCAATGTCAAAGTATGTAGGATCTATTTCACCAAGAGACACGTTTGCAACTTTGGCTAAATTGGTTGCAGATGAACTCATTGGAAGCAATGTACTTGTTGCATTTTGTATGACAGACCATATTTCTTGATGAGATTGATTAGTGATTGAATCCAATTCCTTTTCAATTCCCTTGATCTTTAAAACCCAAAAAGGGATCAATAGGCTAGGAAGCAACAGCCCGATTAGTGCCTGAAAATTTCGTTCATTTAACGTCATTTCTCCACAAGATCAACAGAAATAAGAACTAATACAAAGCTATTGAGTTTTTATAGAAATTTACGAGTAGGATGAAGAAAGATAATGGCCTTAATGTGATCCTTTTGAAGTGCTTCTTGAAAGCTTTGGTGATTGTAATAGGACTGCTATCCCTGCATTACAATCACACGATAAATTATATTCCAATGCATGCAACAATAATTTCAGAAATGAAAATCTGCTGTTATAAATAAAATTTGTAATCTTAAGAAGTTGATACAACACGTTCTTGAGTTTGGAGAGAAAAGCAAAGAAAGTATCATTATGTATATTTCTTTCGTGTTACCAGTTAGGGGAGAAATGGAAAGAAAGATTGTTTGACAATCTAGTGGGTTCGATCTAAGTAACTATAAATCTCATAAAGTCATAAAGTAGACTATAAATACTGTTCAAAGATATGTGAGAAGTTGATATGCTACGTTATCGAGTTTGGGGATAAATAAGAAGTAAAAGAAGCATCAGGAAACCTAAGATTTTTGTGTTAACAAGTTGGAAATAACATGAAAAAAAGTTTGTACTTTTTCCAGTCTTGTTCGTTCATATAAACTGTAAATCGCACAACTAGACAATAAATACAGTTCCATGTTACATGGATAGCTTTAGATTGAGATGAAACAGATTTTTGTGATGAAATCAAGATTTTAATCCACCCGTGAGAAGCTTATACTATAACTTCTCGAGTTAGTAAAGAAAACTCACGAAAGCATCATCAGCCCTAAGTTCTTTATTGTTACTATCATGGAGAAAACTAAAGAAAGTTCTCAAGTTTTCAATCCTATTCTTCTATATTTATTTGATCAGTGATAAATAAGGATGTTTAACTCATATGCCTAAATACGACTAATCCACTTAAAAATTTACAGATGTTCATTTCGCTGTCTTCGATCATGTTAACCTTTGTATTTGGCATGTATTGATCTTGTAGTTACTCATAGTTTTAGGCATATGTTTTAATTAACCACGGCAATCATTTTCCTATTTCTATTATTCTATATAAATAACCTATTTGTAATGTTAGTCTAGTTATGAGATGATAAATAACCTATCATCTCATAACTAGACTAACATTACAAATAGAAGATATGCAAGAATAGTGCAGAGATGAAAATCTGCTATTTTATACCACAGGAAGTTGATACGACACATTCTCGGCTTGTTGAGAAAATTAAAGGAAGTATCGTCAAGTAATTTTCTTTAGTGTTACAGAGTTGTAGAAATGTGATCTATAAATTTAGTAATTTTACAATCATGTCTTTTCTAAATGAATACTATATGATCTCATAACTAGACTAAAAATACGGTTCCCTCAAGAATATTAACAAAACGAACAAAAAACTAAAGTTGCTAACATGTAGTTATGACTCAGTGATACAGTAGTAACTGAGATATGATCTATACGTACATATTGAATTGTTGAATGTCTTGATTATCTTCCATCCTTCAGCTAGCTCTCTTTCTCAAGTTCCTGAAAAGTAAAAACCGCACTAACAAAGATCGTTTCTATATCGTTACATGTACTTATGGTATCGGCTACATGTGAATATACAAATAAGACAGCTTTACTGTAAGAACATATTACTCAATACATGTAAACCTAGTTTTTATCATGTTACCTGAGTATACGAATCGATGGAGAAAATGATAACAAAGAGTTTAGAACAATGGTGAGACAATGAACTAACAATGAAGAAATGTAGACAACTATATATGAAGAAACTATGATGTAAATAGTTGGAAATAAATCCTGGTAATAGGAAATCAATCAATACGATAATTATCATAAATAGAATCATGAAATGGTAATGATCATGTTTGGAATGCATTTTACTTTGAATATTGTACAACTAAGGTATTGTAAGATTAAAAGCAAGTTTAGAAAAATACCTTAAAGAAAACATTTTTTTTCCTTCTAAATGTCGAATATTTGGTAAGTAATAATTCTCATAAATTTTCGTAAGTAATATTGCAAAAAGGTATTGATCATGTTTGGAATGCATTTTAATTTCAATATTTTACAAGCTGGCGTTGTAAAATAAAAACCAAGTTTAGGAAAAACCTTAATGAAAACATTTTTTTTCTTCATGTTATAATCAATGTCTAATATTTGGTAAGTAATATTTCTCATGAATTTTCGTAAGTATATTGCTTATTTGTCACCAAGGTTTATTGTTTTAAGTAAATTACCAAATCTATATTGATTGCTATAAACGAATTCCGCAAAAGTTATGATCTCTTCATCTAAATTTTCATATGGATTTTGAATTTAAGACATGCATACAGAAAGAACGAGTACAAATTAATGTGTACAACTGTACATACTCCATTGAGTCAACATTCTTATTTCTTATTAGAGTTTACAAACTTAAATTTGAAATCATTGTATGTTTGTGTTTTTTGTCCAACTGTACATACTCCGCTGAGTCGAACAAAAATACTCGACTAGTAGCAAACTGCACGGTGTATAATCGAGAGAAAGGCAAAGCCTTAAAATCGAGCTAGACATTGCTCTACATGATACTTATTATGTGGTTGCAAATTTCCATTATGTACTTTCTATGGGAAGTGGGAAGCCGTTTTTGCTTTATTTGCAGGAGATTGAGAAAGGCAAAGCCTTAAAATTGAGATCTTAACAACCACCGACGCACCTAAACACTCACTACATTAAGATTTTGTTTGCAAGACCCTTGAAACGTTCTAATTAAACTAGAAACAAACCAAGCTACATCATGTATGCAAAAGCAAATACAAGTAAATATCCACACTAAATATCCATACATGAAAATCGCAGCTTACATTGTTGCGTCAAATTATCATTTGTACCATGTTTATATTGTCTAATAGCCGTTTGTTGGAATTAATCCACAAATCTTTTGTTATATTATAAAGGCTGCAAATGGTTTCTATGTTGGGTCGAATACAACCCACAAAACAGACCCATATTGGCAATTACGTGAAATTTAGATTATGGAAGTTAGAATAGGTAGTTATTATCAGTTATTGACGGTTAACATGAAGGGACACAACCCTTCATGGTGTCGTTTCATATCCTATAAATAGAGTAGGAATTCTGTAATCAAACTTAACCCTTCTCCAGATTTATATATCACATATTAGAAGGGTTCAACCCCCATCTTCTTTATTTATTTTATTCGATTCTTTGTATGTTGTTATCATGAAGTTGTTTGATCAATTCGATCCTGGAAACTCCCCATCAAGACCTGGAAACAGTGGCATCAGAGGCGAAGGGATCAAGCAACAACAACAACAATTCATGTATCACCATCATTCAAGAATCAAAACCTGCGTCTCATATCACTGAAAGAAAAAAACGCAGCAAGAAGAAGAGATGCCAAATTAAAGAGAAAGAAAAGACTTGGTTACAACACCAATCCGGTGGTTAACCAAGGAAAATAAAAGATGTCGACTTGAAGAAGGAAAGAGATAGAAGAGTTACACCACCAAATAAGGCGGTTAACAAAAGAA
Source organism: Chrysanthemum seticuspe (assembly GCA_019973895.1). Lineage (NCBI taxonomy): Eukaryota > Viridiplantae > Streptophyta > Magnoliopsida > Asterales > Asteraceae > Chrysanthemum > Chrysanthemum seticuspe. The sequence continues at coordinate 102,814,951 of BPTQ01000004.1, forward strand.
GAGAAACAGAAGCGCAAAGATGTTTGGCCTATCAAATGAATATGACGAAGAGATCAAAACCTGCTACAATCAATATTCAAATGTCTTCAATTGCTATTACAGCACTGCAAGGGGATCACACATTGAAACAGATGGACTTGTTTCAGAAGGCTAAAGAAAATGCCATGAAGATCAGAAAGATCAAGTGATCAAACCCTATGGAATGGGCAGTCAAGGAGACAAGAAGATTGAGCATTTTTGGAATTTAATTAAAAGATCTCAATAACAAGCATCAAGCTTAAAAGAAAGACCATTTTTAAAGATTGAAGACATCAAGATTAAAAGAAAGATTGAAGGAAGGCATTCAAGGAACAAGAAGATTGAAGAAAACAAAAGATTTATAGATTAAGGGGGAATCTGTTGGAATTAATCCACAAATCTTTTGTTATATTATAAAGGCTGCAAATGGTTTCTATGTTGGGTCGAATACAACCCACAAAACAGACCCATATTGACAGTTACATGAAAGTTAGATTATGAAAGTTAGAATAGGTAGTTATTATCAGTTATTGATGGTTAACATGAAGGGACACAACCCTTCATGGTGTCGTTTCATATCCTATAAATAGAGTAGGAATTCTGTAATCAAACTTAACCCTTTTCCAGATTTATATATCACATATTAGAAGGGTTCAACACCCATCTTCTTTATTTATTTTATTCGATTCTTTGTATGTTGTTATCATGAAGTTGTTTGATCAATTCGATCCTGGAAACTCCCCATCAAGACCTGGAAACACTGTTGATGTAAGCAACAACAACAACAAGAGTACTCAATCCCCCATTTCCACAATTGTACCTTAATCCGTTAAATTTCCCAAATCCTACTTTATAAAAAGTTACTACCGAGATATCATTACATCTAACAATGCATTGATCAATTGTGTCTATAGCATTTAGCACATAAAGTGGAATGTAGATCAGTACCAATATTCTATCAAGTACTGATATACGGTACACTTCTTTAGGCACATTCATGTTCCATTCAATTCCTCTCTATTGATTGAACCGAGTTTCTAAGGATGTTCTTGTCTAAACTCGTGTAAGCTCATTGACAGGAAAATAAAATACCATAGTCTTGTGAAGAAAGCCACCACCATTTATCTACTACAAAAATACAATAACACACTCAATGTGCATATCTTTGGACTGTCATTCCATCCCTAAGACACATTCAAAAGGTACGTAGTCAATCTATCACATCGCCAATCCAACGGTAGAACGGTATTTAGGAGTGTTGGATGTGCCAACAGATCCTCTAAGGGGGTAAGTATGTCTAGGCCATTTGGTATCAGAATGTTTATGATAGTATGCCATTTGTGCAGTGAGATTTGAGTGAAAATTAGTGCAGGAATATGTGCAGTGTTCTGTGCAAGAATAGTGCAGAGTAAAATGAAAAAGGAGGGAAAAGTTAACAAGAATATTAACTGTATTGATATCTAATAACTGTCATTTACAATCCTATTTATAGTTTATGAAAAGGCATGACAGAAAGGATGTGTTGGTTCATTTGAACCAACAGTTATATCCTTTAACAATAAACTATCATAACAGTAAAATAACTGTCATAACTGCCTTCATATATAACTGTCTAAACGACCAACCATGTGGCCTATCTAAAATCTAAGTGGCTTGCAGCCTTGACTTGAAATCTGTGCAGTCAATTTGATCATACATTGGATCATGACTCCCTAATGTTAATAAGTACAATAACAAATGAAACTGTCTTAATGTGGCATGAACTATAAATGTGCATGTGATCTTATGAGATATCCAATAAGGAATAGATATGAACCTGGAATTACTAGGTTAACTATCAACTTGAACTTAACATAGTTATTGAGGTCCAAGAACTTCAATTTCATTTGTGGGTTGTGCCCATGCTCTTAATTAAGTCTTAATTACTTATCTGATTACATCTAGCTACTTGTTTCCAACATTTATATTGCAATTTGCCAAAAAAAAAAAAAAAAAAAAAAGTTTTTTTTTTTTTTTTTTTTTTTTTTTTTTTTTTTTTTTTTTTTTTTTAAATTTGGTATTTGCCAAAATTGCAATTGAGTATGTTCGTTTTTCATGGGTTCCATACTTCTAGGTTTCCAGGATCTTTAATAACCAAACAAGCATCATGTATGAAACATCATCAAGAATAATATAAAAACAAGAGATTGGGTTTGAACCCTTAAATAACTGATATATTATAAAACGAAGGGTTACCTTGTTTACAAAGAATCCTAACCTATTTATAATACATGTCCATAACCGTTTGTAACCGTTTGTAACCGCTTTTTGGCGGTTAATTAACTGCTCTCAACCGCTATTCGGTTGTAGAGTTTCATTTTAACATATCTAGCCCTTAGGCTTTATTCTTAATACTATAACATACAAACTTAATATTTGATCTAAAACATTAAAGGCTAACATTTTCCCCCCTAATGATTTAGCATCAAATTATCCTGAGTGATCTTCAATGTTTCTTCAAGCAATGTCTAAAGTTCATTGCTGTCTTGACTGCCATCATTGTTCTTCATCTTTATCATCTTCAAGACTAACACCAAAACGATTCTAACTTGTCTCTATTGCTCCATCATTCACTCTCTTTCCCTTCTGGTCTTGCAGGTCCATGGCCAAGCCATCATTGCTTGCGTCTCCTACATCTTTTGACTTTTCACCCCAAGGTACGTTAGCAGTTTCATGGCAGACTACAATGAGATCAACAAACTTCTTATAACATGCAGTCGCAACTGCTTCATCATCTTTGGTATCTAGTCCTTGAAGTTTTGCAATCATTCCATACTTATCACTCAAAACAATTAACGTGTACCCTTTTCTCTTTTCCTTCTTTGTTTGAATCTGGCCTTCATGTCCCTATTCTTCCTTTTCTTTCTGCAACGGTTTCAAGAGTGCTTCCAACAAGTTGTTCTTCATCTTTTTTTTGTTTCGCGATTTACAGCAACAAAGATATGTTTCTTCCCATGATATTAAACGCGTCTCTTGAATGATGATCAAAAACATGACTTGTTGTGTTGTTTGATTCCTTTCTCTGATACCATGTTCGTTTTTCATGGGTTCCATACTTCTAGGTTTCCAGGATCTTTAATAACCAAACAAGCATCATGTATGAAACATCATCAAGAATAATATAAAAACAAGAGATTGGGTTTGAACCCTTAAATAACTGATATATTATAAAACGAAGGGTTACCTTGTTTACAAAGAATCCTAACCTATTTATAATACATGTCCATAACCGTTTGTAACCGTTTGTAACCGCTTTTTGGCGGTTAATTAACTGCTCTCAACCGCTATTCGGTTGTAGAGTTTCATTTTAACATATCTAGCCCTTAGGCTTTATTCTTAATACTATAACATACAAACTTAATATTTGATCTAAAACATTAAAGGCTAACATTTTCCCCCCTAATGATTTAGCATCAAATTATCCTGAGTGATCTTCAATGTTTCTTCAAGCAATGTCTAAAGTTCATTGCTGTCTTGACTGCCATCATTGTTCTTCATCTTTATCATCTTCAAGACTAACACCAAAACGATTCTAACTTGTCTCTATTGCTCCATCATTCACTCTCTTTCCCTTCTGGTCTTGCAGGTCCATGGCCAAGCCATCATTGCTTGCGTCTCCTACATCTTTTGACTTTTCACCCCAAGGTACGTTAGCAGTTTCATGGCAGACTACAATGAGATCAACAAACTTCTTATAACATGCAGTCGCAACTGCTTCATCATCTTTGGTATCTAGTCCTTGAAGTTTTGCAATCATTCCATACTTATCACTCAAAACAATTAACGTGTACCCTTTTCTCTTTTCCTTCTTTGTTTGAATCTGGCCTTCATGTCCCTATTCTTCCTTTTCTTTCTGCAACGGTTTCAAGAGTGCTTCCAACAAGTTGTTCTTCATCTTTTTTTTGTTTCGCGATTTACAGCAACAAAGATATGTTTCTTCCCATGATATTAAACGCGTCTCTTGAATGATGATCAAAAACATGACTTGTTGTGTTGTTTGATTCCTTTCTCTGATACCATGTTCGTTTTTCATGGGTTCCATACTTCTAGGTTTCCAGGATCTTTAATAACCAAACAAGCATCATGTATGAAACATCATCAAGAATAATATAAAAACAAGAGATTGGGTTTGAACCCTTAAATAACTGATATATTATAAAACGAAGGGTTACCTTGTTTACAAAGAATCCTAACCTATTTATAATACATGTCCATAACCGTTTGTAACCGCTTTTTGGCGGTTAATTAACTGCTCTCAACCGCTATTCGGTTGTAGAGTTTCATTTTAACATATCTAGCCCTTAGGCTTTATTCTTAATACTATAACATACAAACTTAATATTTGATCTAAAACATTAAAGGCTAACAGAGTAGGTGGATTTCAAGCTCGACACTGTGTTAAAAGGTTCAAGACTTCAAGCTCTGCACTATTTCCTCTCTACGGGTAAGGTGTACAGATACCTTGCAAATATATCTTTAGATTATATTTTAGTTATTTCAAAAAAGATGATTTGTGTATAACCAATAATTAAAGTTACTTGACACTTACTAACCCATACTACATCTTCACACATGCATCTTATGCATCAATACATTTTCTAAGTTATGCCAAGTTATTCGGTTCTGTCCAGAGCGATTCAGCAATCACTTCCAATTCAAAATAGGTCTTGGTAAATCATTCCAGAAATATCACCCATATGCAATCCACATTTGGGCGAGGCTAACAATTAGCCAAGATAAAATATAGATCAAACATTTTTTGAACAAATTTTATTTCATACATAGATATAGAATTTACAAAACTTTAGTTTTATCTTATAAACACTACATATTTATTCATTGACTGTCCCACACTCCCACTTACTACAGAAATGGAATCAAAATCCTGCTCAAGTCTTGGCCCGGTCGACCAACCCCATTTAAACAAGTTCGGTCTTTTTTTAAGGGAGGCCTGGTCCGGCCTGACCTAACCATGCACCCTCGATGGTGCTTTTCACTTATTTCTCACATATCCCAATTGCATCTTTAACCGAGAAGGGCCCCCACACGTAATCAGCTGCATCAAAACGTGAGAAGCTTTCATCTTTCCACTACTGTCATCTTGGCCCTTCACCGTCAAATCACTATCTCTCACCTCAACTGCCTGATCAGCATATATCTCCGAGCTAGAATTTGAAGGTGGAGGAGAAGGAACCTCTTCTCTTCTAAGCGTCATGGTCTGTGTAGCTGCATCAGCCGCAAACTTTGCTGCAAGTTCTCTGCTAGATTCACATTTTACGACCAAGTACTCTTGTGGATTGTCAAATGAGCTCCATGACTGATTACGTCGTCTGATCATAGCTACTGCTGCAGGTGGTGTTGTGGTGCTGCAGTTATTGTTGCTACGGTTTGGTTCGATTGGGGTTTGAGATGGAGTTGTTTGAAGAAGCTCTGATCCTTTAAGAATGTAGTCGTGACTGTTTGTTGGTTCTACTAAATCATCATCTGTTAAATCGTGCCATACGTATCCGTTTTTGTAACTCCTGATTTTAATTCATAAAATTTCGGAAAAAATTGTGATATAAGATAACGTAATCAAGACAAACAGAAATCTTATTGTTTGATCCTCTACAAGGGTTTTATTACATCTTTTGATACAGGATCAAATCGATTTTGTGGAGCAAAAAAGTGACTTTTATAATTGATTAACCTAAAACTTTTTGCAGCTTATTATAATGATTAAAAGATGATACCTTTTGAAAGACCATGAATACATGTTAGCCATTCCTATCCCTCTATGATAATTCAGTGTATTCATAACATCTGCAAAAAATAAAAAAATTAAAAAAAGCAAAACATAGTAAGAAGACATTTAAATTTCACTATGCCAAAGATTACGAAAAAATGAACTAATTAAATGTGAGGCAGTTTCACCAAATTGCACTTACGTATGTTAAAATGTTATCATTTGGTGCATGCATTTTACCGTAACAAAAGCTTGTTTTCGTTATCAGGTGTATGTAAATCAGTTTCTATAACAATCACTAAAAAATTTAAAATACACATGTGGTGGCATGCCAAAAAAAATGTTTACATGCTAAAAACTTTGCATTACAATGTTTTGCAATAAGCCCGAAGATATAACAAGCTACATATATGCCTATATCATACTTATAAAATCAGAAATAAAATACCTCTAAGATAGAGACCATAAGGAGAAGATAGAGGAACATCAATAAGATGAGGATGTTCAATATGACCATTCCGAGTAAGGTAATACAGTACCGGTACTTTTCTTGTGGGCATTACAGCAGGCGAAGCCTGTGCTGAGTCCGTTTTAGATTCAACTGAAAGCGGGCTCATATTAGGTGCATTATTGATTACCTGATCCCTGCTTACAGTTGTGCTAACACGAGTTCGATTCCTCTTAGGCCTTCTGGAGGTGAGCATCTCCGACGTGCTCTTTCGTGCATCGGTGGCCATGAAAAGGTGTTTTTGTGTGTGTAAAGGGGAACAAGAGAGTGGGAGATAAAGAAGGTGAAAGGAACGATGACGGGTAAATACAGTTAAGTTCCCAGGGTAGTATTTATATTGGAAAAAGAGAAACATTCTACACGCAAATTGTTGTCCATGTGTCTTGAAATCAACTTAAAACACTTCTTTTTTGTTTTTATTTATTACTCTCTCGTCTCAACTTATATATGCTTAAAATGAATATTTATTTTTGTTTGCCTTAAAATGAATATCTAATTTACACTTACAAACCAATAATAAAAAGGTTAAAATGATCGTAAACCGGAAATCTTATTGATGAATAATGTAACGATTGCATGTTTCTTAAAACAGTATGCATTTTCAAATTAGACTATTATATATTTTGGACGGATAGAGTATTTGTTAACAACAAAGACGCTCTCATGTTCTGTTCTATTAGTTTTAATACACATTTTATTAAACATCTGAGACTTATCTCGCAAGTTCTTGATTTGGTTATAAGCCAAATAAGTAATAAGCTTGAAAACCGAGCTTAATCAATAGCTTTTTAACGGTAAAGACACGTACGCTCACACTTTGTTATGCAACTTTTTAATACACTAAGTTGACTTTTTCACAAACTCTTCCGTTAAAAGCACATAGGTGAGGTTGCACGAAAGCTAAGCATGATGTTGATAACGCTTGAACGCAACTCCAGAACCTGGCTAACTCATTAGCTTCAAGGACTCTTCATAATTGTATGTAGCTAATTTGTTACTTTTTGAGTTACGTGTTTTATGTGATCAAAATTATCATCCATTTATCAACCCTACTATTAACATAAAAATATTAATAATCACAAAATACACGCAATAAACAACATTCAAAATTAAAGTATATAAAAGCAAAAATGTATGGCTACATAAAATTCAGAAAGTAAGACGTTCGTTACATTTTTGTATAATTATCCTTTTTATATATCAACTGATAAAAGGATGTGAAAAAAATGACAAAATAATGTAAGATAATTTTTATTTGACAAATTTGAAATATGATTCATATAAATATTTAAGGCGCAAAAGATAAAAAAAAATGTAAATAAAGGTTATTTTTAAGGCTTTGTTTAACCAATGCGCTCAAAGCATTAATTTAGATAATTAAATAAGGAAACTTTAAGTTTGATAAATTAAAAATCATAACAATTAAAGTCAATTATAATATTAATATATACATAGACGGAACTTGAACATTTTTTTTGGGGGGGCCGAATTTATTTTGGGAGGGCCGAATCGGAGATTTGTTTGTAACCTCAACTAAATTACCCCTAAAATCTATAATCTTTACACTAGGTGCCGCAAATTTTGGGGGGGCCGGGGCCTTCCCCGGTCTCCATTAAGGTTCGTCCTTGAATATATACTAAACGAGTACCTATAAATAGCAATAAGATTTTATAGCAGCTAATAGTTATAATGATAGTTTTTTTTAAATCGTGTATGCATATATGTTCTTATAAACCGTGTATGTATACTTGTTTCCGGTTTTTTATTTTTCATTTTTTATTTTGAAAGGTTATTAGACCATGTTTTGATAAGTTTTAATTTATTAGTTTTTATTTTTAATTTTTAAGTTTTCAAAATTCAATAATATGGATACACCCTTTATAGATAGTGTAGATTAAATGCATTTTTTAATTTTTTTTTCTAAAGTTCGTGATGAATTAATGCACCCGAATCGATGCTTGAAAGACACCTATAATCTATATTATAATGCAGTGTAAACATTTTTTAATTAAAAAATACAATTAATAAGCATTTACTCCTAGCTATATCACTTCTCCCCCTATAGTTATAGCAGTACTGGGGGATTCCTTTATCTTTTTTGAATGAGGAGAGAGACTACTCATTCCTCTCCCTCTGGTCGAGTGGCTTCACTCCTATAAGCTAGTTCTCACTTCCGAGCTCTAACTCCTTACTCTCTTTCCCACCGTAGAACTCCAATCGAAAGGGGAATCTCTCCTTGGTCCGCTTTCTTTATCTGGGGTTCATTCTGTTCGTACACATATGATCATTCTTTCTCAATATCAAAATAATTGTCATATTTTGACTTCTTTTTTTTTTTCTTTTTTTTTTTTTTAATTTTAACCTTAACTATTTTTATTTGTGTTATATAATACTTGATGCAAAATATATGAATAAATTGGGTTGTAAATGTAGTTAATTGGTATAATTTTTATTAAGTATTATATAAGACAAATAAAAATACTTAAGTTAAAATTAAAAAAAAAAAAAGAAAAAAAAAATCAAAAAATAAGAACATGAAAATTATTTTGAAACGGAATGAGTATTAAACTTATAGATTATTTTGATAATATATGATTAATAAACTAAATTTTTATTTAATCATCTAAAACAAAAATTAATTTTCATACCACCAGCCTTTTGTTTCATGCAAAGATACGAACAAATACGATATCGCTTATCATTATTTGAGGATACGGAAACAAAATTTTCCACGTTTTCCTCTTTTTTCCATGACTCCTCTTTTGTACTTGTGTTCGAATAGCAAACTAATTATTAAGGGGGAGGAGTGGTACCCTATTACCCGAAGTGTCACGTCACATCTATCTAATAAAGACCCTCCAACTCAAAACTACTCAATTCTGCCTTAACACTACCCGATTTGGAGGGAGTGGTACCCTAGTACCCGATTTTTTTTTTTTTTTAATACATAAAATCCCATATAATATTAAAATAAAAAATAACCATTTCATTAAAAATAAAAATACATATTATTAAAAATAAAAACAAATTAGAAAAAGTAAAACATAAATATGTATATACTATAAGTGAACGTTGAATGGTCCAAGTGATTACAGTAAAACATAAATATGTATATACCATTTCCAAACAGTGCCTCTTTCCCACCTGTCGTTTTCCTCCTTCCCACCTGCAAAACAACCAAAACAAAAAACACACACACACACATCACACTATCACACAAACACAAACACCTCCCCACCAACGTTCATAATTTCAAAAAACTTTCTCATTTCACCGATCGGGCTTGGAACTCGAATTCGCTACCCGATCAAGACGGAATGGTGTTACCGATCGGGTAAGGGTACCCGATCACCACTCCCTCCCCCCTAAGAGCATGAGGTATGGTGAAATTTGGAGCTCGCCACTTTGATGTGGCAGGCTCGCCACTACTCGCCGCCACTCACCACCACCCCACCTTGCTTCGCCACTTTCTCTTTTGTCACTCCCACAACACAAATAAGACAAAACACATTTTGAAAAACTATTCGTTGTATTCAACGGTTACTTTTATTTTATTTATTTTTTTTCAAATTTACATATTTACCCCACCCACTCTATAAATAATACCTATATTTTACACAAAAATTCACACTTCTCTTTTAAAAATATATTATCTTCATTATCTCAATCCACAACAAAAAATGTTTTAAGATCCAAACGAGATGTCCTTTACCAATCTTCTCAACTCGCACCCACAACAACACTCGTCTTCGTCAAACCCGTCCACCCCATCGTCCCAAAGCTCAAACTCTTCTTCGCACGTCGGATTTCAAGCTTACCAATATCCAGGGCAATCACAACCGCAATTCTATCCGTCACAACAATCACAACCGCAATTCTACCCTTCACAACAACATTACTTTGAATCACAAGAAATGATGCCACAATTCAAAGTACCTCAAACACCACCAACCGAAACACGTGAACAACGTCGTCAAGGAAAAAAACGGGCCAAAGCGCCAAAGAAAAAAAACAAGACCGTGGTGAATTTGGACGCGGACAACGAGGAGGAGGAGGAAGAAGAGTGTCGAACCACAATTCGTTGGTCAAACGATGAAGAAATTTTTTTAGCCGAGTGTTGGGTCGAGGTTTCCCAAAACGCCGCTATCGGTAATGACCGAAAAAACGATGCGTTTTGGACTCAGATTTGGGAGGACTTCAACACTCGGACAACAGGGCCTACTTGTACCAAAAATATGGTCACGGGTAAATGGAGTCGGATAAACGGTGATTGCCAAAAGTTCAACGGTTTTTACAAGCATTTGCAGCGTAAATCCGGGGAAAATGATGCTGATCATATTGAGAATGCAAAGACTCGCTTTTAAGGCTCAATCAGGGAGAAAATTTAATATGGTCTCGGTGTGGAAGGTTTTGAAACAATATCCCAAATGGGACGCGCCGGACGTGATCGATGAAGATAATCTCGCCGAACTATTCGGCCCTGATCCAAGAGCTCATCCCGCAGGCAAGCCTCGACTGGCAAAAAAATCAAAATCAATGGAGTCGTCAACGAGCACCGGGGGAATCAATCGGATGCTATAGTGGATGCTTTACGTCAAGATTATAAACGTAAAGTAGAAAAATCCGAAGAAGTGTACGAGGCGGGGATAGCGAAAGAAAAGAGACTTTTAGAGTGTCGAGAATTGGAGTTTCTCATGCTTGATACTGAGGGGTTGCCGGAGCCAAAAAAATCAATCATAAAAATAAAACAAGACCAAATAATAGCAAAATACAACATGTAAAAGGCGAAAAATGTTGTATTTTTTAAGTTTCGTATGTTTTTTATTTATCGCATGTTTTTTATTTATCGTATGTTTTTTCGTATTGTAGTTTTTTCCCGTATTGTAATTTTATTTAAATGAAATGAATTTTATTATATTTGAAAAATATGGAAAAGAAATAAAATGAGGGTGGGTGGAGCCCAAGTGAAGAGGTTTGTGTTAGTTGTGAATATGGAGTATTTTTAAGTGGGTGTATTGAAGTGATGTGACACATGTGGGACCCAAGTGAAGAGGTGTGGCTAAGCCACCATACCCCATGCTCTAATGTTTCTAAAATAAGAATAACAAACTTCATAACTTTTTATTTGTTTGGTTTTCTAAACATATGCATACTGTAACGAGGCAGATTTTGAAGGTCGGATTCTCCCTGAAAGAATGTGGTTTATCCTTGTTGGTCTTTATTAGATAATGTAAAAGTGCTTAGCCTTATTATTAATAATGTACCATATTTTTATTTTTATATAAGGATAATGTATATGGAGGCCACCTAAGTTTTCAGCTTTTAACATATGGGCCACCCATTTATTGAAATGAACTTATAGGCCGTCCAATTATATGTTTATTTTCGTTTATACCGATTCCGGCCAAATTTATTCCCGAAAACTATAAAAAATTAAACAAACAACCAACCTCTAACTTATCCAAATAAGACGAACGAAAAGTCTGATGTGAAATATCGAGTATACCTATAATATAAGTGTGAATTTATATTATTAAAAGTACTTTAGAAGGATAAAATTGCAATTTTGCGACTGGTTTTTTATTTATACTAGTATTAGTTTAATATGTTAAGTTATTGTTAGGTTCTTTTTTGTTGTGTGATCATTATCCGGATTAAATTTGACTGGAATTGGTGTAAACGAAGATAAACACATAATTTGGTGGCCTATAAGTTACTTTCAAAAAATGAGTGGCCTATGTGTGAAAAACTTAAAAGTTTGGTGGCCTCCTGATATATTATCCCTTATATATAATAAAGGAAAATATTAAGTGGAGACTTTTGTATTTCGAAAAAAAGAATGTTTTTTATTAGGTAATATTTTGTTAAATTATATTAGATGGAGAAACATAAGAGCATTAGGTGTGGTGAAGAGGCATCCCCTCTTCATCACTGTAAGCTCCCGGAAAATTTCAATGTACTTAACGCTTTAATCAGGAATTAAACACGATCTATTTCGTCATGAAATTTTCTAAACATCACATTTGCATATCATTTGGCATATGCATGATCAACGCAGCTTGAGCGTTCATAAAGATACCGTTGTGATCTAAATAAATTTCCCCACTATCTTGATAATCCTAAAATACGTAATGAATACGTAAAAATTTGTAAAAATTACGAATTTAATTATAATAAAAATATATAAAATTCGTATCGGGCCTCGGAACTCATTGGACTTTATACCACCTCGTGACTCAACCCGACTCGTTAGTGGACCTTATAACCGGATCAAGCCCACACTAATATTTTTATTTGGGCCTTGTCGATTTGTTTGACTAGCCCAACACCCTACTTATTTTCTTTTGGGCCTTGTTCACTACCCAAGCCCAATCGCAATATATGTTTTCCTTGGGCCATCCAAACGAAAAGCTAAACGAAAAGAAAATACACATTCAAGTATATGTTGTGTTTTCTCTTCGTGTAACCTGTCGACCAACAACAAAAAAAAAATACCAAAAAGCAAGACCAAGTTCATCCCCCCATTTGGTCTTTTAACCTTTGCGTGTATGTGTGAAAAAGGGAGACAAGAACACACATTAGCTACCCTAAGACAAGTTTAATAATAGGTCTAAGTACTTTGACTCAACTTTAACTTCTATGACCAAAGGTCTTTGTGTTTCTTTCGATTTGACCTCACATACCCACGCCCAAAAATGTCAGCTGAACCCATGCATGCAACGAGACCAAATCCCACCCTCTTCTCTTTTCCTTAGAAACGTGGGAAATCAAACATTAAACAAATACTCTAAACCCTACCTTGACCTTCTTCTTCCCTCATTGTGACATGACAACACCAAACATGCCCTTGTTCTTAGCCGATCCTAGCATGCATGCTTATGGACTTCGTCTTTTCATACTTCCTTTCCTTGAATTCTAGGGACAACACAAATAAAATAAACAAACTACCATGCCTTTGCTTCACTATAAGAGCTACACACATGCATAACCTTTCATCACAACTCTCAAACACAAACACTTCTCTCACAACACAAACACAAACACTTCACACTTTTCTCTTATGTTTGTGTCGAGCTAGAAGAAAGGAAGCAAAGAGTTTTGGGTTATTAACAACTAGGAGACTTGGGTAAAATAGGAATTCGGGTAACAAGTTATAAGGAGAACAAGGAGTACTCGAGTTCATTCGACACATCTCACGTATCATCTCCGCTCCAAGTGAGTGTTGTAAGTTTCGTTAGAACCTTCTCACATTTCATTTTCGATATTTTTGTTATCACGAGTATAATGTCACACATATACATGTTAGACGCACCATAGGACTAGTTAGTATTTACATAAACATGTCTAACTTGAGAAGAAGAAGTAGAAAGGAAAACAAGAAAATGGAACTATGCATGCCTCGACTAAACTCAGTAGCATGTATACAAGAGATTATAACACAGTAACATCACTTTAAATAGCATGTAACGTAGAAATAAAACACAAAAACGAGCCTAGCTCAGTTGGTAGGCGCGTTTGAGTTTAGGCAAGAGGTCACTGGTTCGAGCCCACCCTATGGCACTTTTCCTTCCTTTTTATTTTACAACTTTCACAGCTTGGCACAATATACCCCTCCACTTCCAATAAACTTATAACTAAATAAATTAAATATTTGAAAGTGTAACAAAAGTTAATTTTATAAAAATCAGTTTTACCGAGGGACTAAAAAAGTCAAATCTGAAAACTTTAAGCCTATGATATTTATGGGTACGAATTGTTATTTTCTAAAAGTATAGGGACTAAACTTGCACTTTTTGTAACTCGAAGGTAAAAAGTGTAAATTTGAGAAAAGTTTAGCAAAACTTATGATTTCATTATAGCCTCGTAAAAATAAGTATTTTGACCACATGAGCGTAATATTTTCAATAACGATGAATTTAATTTATATATATGTAAAAATATATATATGTATAAGTAAATATATATTTATTAGAAAATAACAAAGTATATGTAAAGATATACTTATTTTTGGATAAAATGCCCGGGGAATCTAAATACGTTAAAATGCGCAACAAATCTATTAAGATCACAACGGGGGGACATTTCACTTATGCGTAAGTGAGGATCATTAGTTAAGACAATGTAGCATGTAAATTAACTTAAAACGTTAATCACGATCGCACACTATTGGATTGGACAATCCAATGATCTATTGAATAAGAATATTCAATGCTCTATTATTTTGGTCGCGAACCAAAATGCTCATTTACTGAGATTCGCCATCTCATCATTTTAGGTTTCGAGTTGGAACCTCCGCTACATTGTGCTTGATCTATTTGTGCGTGTGCATTATTATCAAGGTGAGTTCATAGCCTCGCTTTTACTTTATTTTTATAAACCCCGCGAGGGAGATACATGCTCTAAACTAGAACACAAGGTTTTTCATAAATGCTTGATCTTCTTGATTATTGGTACTGCCTAAGTTGTTAGCCACAAGTCCCCTGATCATGAACCATTAGTCACCGCGAGTGAACGTAGATATCGTGAATAGTACTATGGGGAATAACGAACCCCGTTTCGGTTATAGAGAAATAACCGGGGCGCACCATATCGAATTTCTTTAGGTAATTGGCTATTACCTCCTTTGGGGCATACTTACGTACACTGGTAATTCGGTGTATGCAGTTGAGTCTTGGTTTCATGAGCTTAGTGCATAATAATCTGTGATATTTTTCTTATGATATTGTTAGTTTACAATGATCATGATCTTATACTTGTGTTCAACTTATTTTAAACCTATGGATTTCACTCAACATTTTTGTTGACCTTTTTAAGCATGTTATCTCAGGTAATCAGTGAAGATTATGACCAAGGTGCGGAACGGGGCATGGCAAGGCTTATCTGGTGGTGTAAAACATAAAAGTTATCATTTCTTTCAAACTCATGATCTTTCTTTTGGGAAAAACACTGGATCTATTTACAATATTTTGTAACAAACTATGAGTTTTCGATGAATGATAACTATTTTAATAAAACGTCTCTTTCGAGTCGTTTTCTATAATTATTGACTATGATCTCCATTCAAGTAACACCCGAATTAGTCTTCCGCTGTCATTAAGATTTTCGGGGGTGTTACAATCACCGCCACGTCACCTCCACATCATCATAACAAACCTCCACAACTAACCACAACTAACCCCGCTCACTCACAACAAACCTCAACCTCTTCATTTGGGTCCCACCTTTACAATTTAATTTTTTTTTACATTTCCACAAAAAATACTCCATAACTTTTATGAATAAAAAAAAAGAATAATATTTGGTACCTACAAATTGATCTACAGATCATCCATCCCAAAACAATTTATCAAAAACCACCACCATCTTCTTCATCCCACAAACCACCAACCACCATCTTCATCCCACAAACCACCAACCATAAACCACCACCACCATCTACAACTCTCACACACACGCACGCTGCACACATACTCTCACACACACAACCCACAAACCATTAAATTGAAAAAAAGGATTAATCTCACACTTGGGCCCTACCTTTGTCAAATTTTAGGTTCGTCTTTTGCACGATGAGGGCTTGTTTGGTGAGCCACGACGAAGCACCACGGTGTGATGGCGAGCGTCGGCGAAGTGCCACGGTGGCACGGCGAGCTCCACGGCGAGACTACACCTAATGCTCTAATTGAAGCTAATTATGTCCTAATTTGCCTAATAATTCTTTAAAAAAAACGTTTTTGTAATCATATATACAAAAAATGGGTGAAAATACACATGGATCTGAATGTTATTTTTCCATAACTGAAGCCAAAATTGTAATTTACCAAAAAAACTGGGCTCTTGCATCACCAAGACGTTCATCCCTAATTCCACCAACACACTCATCCCTAATTTATCTACCCTCGATTTTATTTTTTTAAGCTTGAATCTCCTAAGAAAAAGTAATTTCTTTTCAAATTGATTGCTTTATATATTTTGATATGTGACAGGTGAGTGTACAAGTGTTGGTGTGACTCTGTAACTGTACATTATGATCTTGGACTTGAATAACTGAATGTTATTTATCACCTTGAGTACCTTAGGAGGTCCAAAGTTCTGTGTAGATGGTCCAACTTTAATTGCCTTTATGTTGTCATGTCTATATGTATGTGTTGCACTTCATATGTTATCACTTCCATTTAAGAGTCAGTTTTGCCTCATGGTTTTGGGATTTTATTTATGGTCATACTCTACTTACAAATGTCAAATTCCAAGCAAGTGGTGTGTGTTTACTGAGGGCTTATCTTAAAGTAATTAAGAACCGACATTGGTCGTGATGTACGTGATGCTTAAGAAGATAAATGTGTATGATGGATAGTTTATAATGGGCTTAATTAGCTTAAAGTTCATTTGTTTTATCTTATGCAGCAATATGTGCTCCTAGCTTTTCTACTCAACAGCTAAATGGCAAGTAACCACAATGCAACATAATCACTCTTAAGTTGGTCTATTAAATACAGTTTGTATATGTTGACGAATTCATAACACCTTTAATATATTTTGTATATATATATATATATATATTCTGAGCGATAAATGTGCTTATTTGGAATCAAGAGTTGAAACTGATACTAAAAGCAACAATCTTTATTGCTTTTCCCAAAAATAAGAGAAAAAGAATGTCTAAAAAAATCCAAAATCTTTATCAAGCCAATTATATTATGTGAATGTTATGATGTGAATATCACTTGAGACACTACTGGTTATTCATGGGAGTTAACAAGCATTGGTCTCCTTCTTACTAAGATAAAGCATCAAATGTAACATTATTCAATATTGGTAATGTGACTGGGTTACAACGTCAAATTGATAACATTGCAGCATCTACGACGTCTGAAAACAAAACAATCACGTACATAAAAACATAAAATCTTAAACAAAATATATACATACCACTCTTCTTCGTATAATACAAAATTAAAAACCAAATATAAAACAAAACAAAAATAAAATTATTTTTTTTAAATAAATAAAAATACATTATTAAAAAAATTAGAAAAAACCCTGTGCATGCACGAGAATTATAACTAGTATATATATATAGTACATAATGACTTGATAAGTAAGCTAATAAAGTGGGTTAATCTTAAACCAATTATACTTGGGCTAGAGCAACAAACACTTTATTCTCCAACGGATAGTAGAAGTAGTATCCAAAATTCTCCTTCAGATAACCCACAAACGCACATCTAATAGTGTGGGATTCAAGTTTATTGGGAGTATCGCGCTTAACCAAAGCATCACATCCCCGCAATCTTAGATAAGACACATTAGGAGTCTTCCCATGCCATAACTCATATGGTGTCTTCTTTACTTTCTTTGATGGAACCATGTTAAGAATGTGTGCAACACTATCGAGAGCATAACCCCAGAAGGATAATGGCAGGCTACTTAGATTCATCATTGATCGAACTATATCAAGTAGAGTTTGATTCATTCTCTCAGATACACCATTGTATTGTGGTGTATAAGGAGTCATGAATTGTGAGACAATCCCATGTTCCACAAGATGATCAAGAAACTCTTGACTCGTGTACTCACCACCACTGCATTATCAGATCGCATGGTCTTAGTGGTTTTATCAAGTTGATTTTCAACTTCACGTTGATAAGCCTTAAAAGTTCCTAAAACTTCTTGTTTATGCTTAAGAAAATAAATATTAACCTAACGACTATAATTATCCGTGAAAGTAACAAAGTATAGTTCACCACTTCGTGTCATTGATCTAAATGGGCCACATACATCAGTATGTATAAGCCCTAATAGATCATTAGCCCTCTCTTCTATTTAGGTGAGAATTTTCTTCTCAGTTGCCTTGTCAGAGACAGATGAGGATTGGATATTGCATTTTTCTTTGTCTTCTCCCTTGATTCACTCTCAGGCTCAGCCCCTTTGAGTTTAGGTAGTGCTGGTAATGGTTCTTGGTCAGCATTCTTTGACTCACAGTTAGAGAGGTAATCTTTTTCATTCCTAGAGGGAGAGGTCTCATTGGTTTGATGAACTGGACTTAGAATATCTCATGTATTACAGTTGGCATCTTGCTAGGAAGACTTCTACCTCCTACACATTCAATGGAAGTTCTCTTTTTTATTTTGACACCCATCAATGGCCTTGACAAACTTTACCTCTCTAGAGGATTCGACTAATACATCCCCACAGTTGGAGCGGGAGGCCTTCGAACGTTCAAAATCGAGCAAAAATGTTGAAACAGTTTACCAGGGAGACCCTTGGTAAAAATACCGGCATATTGAAATCTGGATGGAACATGCATGACGCGCACATCTGCCATAAAATCACGAACAAAATGAATATCAAGCTCTATATGTTTGGTGCGCTGATGTTGAACCGTATTATTGGAGATATATACAAAACTGACATTATCACAATAAACCAAAGTGGCAGTATAAATATGTGCATGCAGCGCATAAAAAATTACGCACCCGTGCAATTTCACCAACAACATTGACAATACCTCGATATTCAGTTTCAGCACCGATTTAGAGAATCTATCCTGGTGCTTAGCAGACCAAAAAAGAAAGTTGTCCCAAAGAAAAATACAATAGCCAGAGGTGGAACGTCGAGTGATAGGGCAACTGGCCTAGTCATCATCTATGTAAGAAGTAAGTTGAGCAGTAGTAGAAACATTCAGCTATAATCCATAATCAAGAGTATCTCGAACATACAATAGAATACGTTTGAGAGTAGAAAAATGTGGCTCCCGAAGATCATGCATATAAAGGCACATCTGCTAAAAAAATAGGACAAATTAGGATGAGTAAATGTAAGATACTTAACAAAACCAGTTAAGTTGCGACACAAAGTGGATTGGAGACCGGGTCACCATCAAAAAGCTTAGAATCAATATCAACATGAGTCTGAAAAGGATTACAATTCGGCATAAGTCCTCGAGATAAAAATAAATATGTATACTAACATTGAGCAGACACACCAAGAAAATAATTAAGAGAGCTCAGGTATGTCGTAGCAACTTCTCCACGAAGTGAGGAGATAACTTTCCGTAGAAAAGTTGCAAAAGAGGTCATGAGGATAATATCATCAACATAAAGAAGCACGTATGCAATATTTGTCCCACAGTGAAAGATAAACAATGATGAGTCGGTTTTGCTATGCTGAAAACAAATCGTGTAGCATAAGAAGCAAAGAGTTAAAACCATGCATGAGGGGCATGATGAAGCCCATAAAGAGAACGTTGCACGTAACAAACATAATCAGGATGATGAGGGTCTACAAAGCGAGGTGGTTGATGCATATAAACTGTATCCGATAAATGACCATGAAGAAAAGCATTCTTCATATCCAGCTGATGAATTAGCTAATTCCTAGAAACTTCAAAGCTCAAAATAGTGCATGTGGTAGCCGGTTTGACAACCGGGCTAAAAGTCTCGTCACAATCAATGCCCAATTGATGATTAAGTCTATTCACCACAAGGAGAGCTTTGTGTTAACTAAGAGATCTATCTGCATTAAAATTATGTTTGAAAAGCCACATAAAATGCACAATATTCCATTAGCAGGACGAGCACAAGAACCCACGTTCCGTTAGTAACTAAAGCATTATATTCATCTAACATAGCTTTTTTCCAATGAGGGTCATGAAGAGCATGAACATGAGACCGATGAATGGGTAAAGTGGTGGTAGTGTGAAGAGACAAACGGTCGATGGGCTTTTAAATGCCATATTTAGCACACGTGACCATCGGCTGTGTAATTTTCGGAATTGGTCGAGTAATGGCTATTGTTGGGTAATCGGTTGTTGGTCGGGTGAGGTATCTTTTGGAGTCGGGTTTGGGTCGGGTTTAGACTGTTGGGCCAAACCAATTGGGCCAGACGCAGTGGGCTGGTAGGTGATTTTTGTGGATTTGAAGTTTGGTCCGTGGAAGTGGTAAATGATGGTCGGTTTGGTATAACTGGCTTGTGTATTGGACCAAAGTTGTCTGGTCCACGTGTTGCGATGGACTCGTGTGTGGGCTGGTGTGTTAGGCCATGTGTGGTCGACAGTGGTGGGGTTAGCAAATAAATAGGATGGTGGTGATGTGAGAGTCATGGATCCAAATGGAAAACATCTCCGTCTGTTGGTCCACGGATTTTGAGCAAATGACACTATCTTCCTACTAATAATAAAAATATTAACAACATCACCCAAAACCACAATAATACCATTTATACGTTTCAACATGTATAAATCTTATTTCTATTAAGTGAAAAATGAAGCACTCTGATTAAAACGACTAGTGGCAACTAGCTTTGCTAAGTTCGTTCCTCGAAAAGGGTATCTTATCAACCGTAGGGCTAAGTACTACTTTATGTGTTTGTTTAGAATCCTAGTTATCTCGGTTACAAAGTCTCGTATATATAGGAAGGAAAATATTGTGGATGCACATGTGATAACATCAAATAGTCCTGAATATTAAGTGTCAATTTCCCCTGATAATGCTCGTATTTTATATCATTTATATGGATTTACACTTGTTTTCCTCTATATTTCACTTTCAGGTAAAATACGAGCGTTAGAGCTAAAGAGACGCGGATTTGGAGAATTTATTGAAGATATATCATAGTATGCTCATTTTGAAGAAGTTACAGCGTAACTCCTCTCTCACATTACGCCGTAACTGAAGCGTGGCTCAGAAAACCAACTCAGCTGAAGATTACGGCGTAACTCTCCCAAAGATTACGACGTAACTAACTAGGTCAAATGAGGTTCCGCGCCGCTGCAAGCTACGCCGTAACTCTTGTCTCAATTACGGCGTAAACAGGATTTATTGAAGATACGACGTAACTCCTTCCAGATGTTACGCCGTAACCAGCATTTTTAGTGCAAAATACGAAGAATTGGATGTTACGGCGTAACTCCTTACATTAGTTACATCGTAACCAGATCTGGCCTATAAATACCCCTCAAATTCCATCAATGAACATGAGTAGAAGTCGAAGGTAGATCTAGAGGAGCATACGGAGCATCTCCAAGGGAGAAATCACTCCCCTACGATAAGCATTAGCATTTTATCTTTTCTTTACTTTCAATTCATGTCTTTCATAATGTTAAACATTGAATCGATTATTTTAGTTAATATGAGCGGCTAAGCACCTCTGGTGTTGGCCTAGTTATGATTCCTTAATTGTTTTTTTTATGTTTATATTGCTTCCGCATAATTATTTCTAAGTATATGCATGCATAGTTTGTTGGTAGCTACCCTTGTTTCGGTAGTTTTGAATGGCGGTAGTGGCTAGTTACTTTGAAGATATGACCAACTGACCCTAAGTAGGTAGACTGAGTGGGAAGGTAAGATATGACCAACTGACGACCCTTTCTGCTTGTGCGATTTGACCAACTGATCACCTACCGTTTGGATGAACTTAAGAAGTCGGGGATGAGTGTTTAAGTTGCTAGCGCCCGGACACTCATTATTATGAATCTTGCATGTAGCGGTACTTAATGACTTGGCTTAGGGGACTAAGAACAACTAGACTTATAACGGGTCACAACATCAGTGAACGTGAGTAGAAGTCAAAGGCAGATCTAGAGGAGCATACGGAGCTATCTCCAAGGGAGAAATCGCTCCCCTACGATAAGCATTAGAATTTTATCTTTTCTTTACTTTCAATTCATGTATTTCGTAATGTTAAACATTGAATCGATTGTTTTAGTTAATATGAGCGGCTAAGCACCTCTGGTGTTGGCCTAGTTATGATTCCTTAATTGTTTTGTTTATGTTTACATTGCTTCCGCATAATTATTTCTAAGTGTATGCATGCATAGTTTGTTGGTAGCTACCCTTGTTTCGGTAGTTTTGAATGGCGGTAGTGGCTAGTTACTTAGGAGATATGACCAACTGACCCTAAGTAGGTAGACTGAGTGGGAAGGGTAAGATATGACCAACTGATCACCCTTTTGGCTTGTGCGATTTGAGCAACTGATCACCTACCGTTTGGATGAACTTAAGAAGTCGGGGATGAGTGTTTAAGTTGCTAGCGCACGGGCACTCATTATTATGAATCTTTCATGTAGCGGTACTTAATGAGTTGGCTTAGGGGACTAAGAAAAACTGGACTTATGATGGGTCACCTGATTTCTCCAGTGGGACCCTTTGCTGATAGGTTAGGATGAACTGACCAAATGTTGTCCTAGCGACTTTGACCCCACCTGAAGTAATTAGAAGTAATTAGACGTAAACATAACTAGTTAGGATGAGTAACTAGGTTAGCACCCCTCTCCTCTATTGATCACAACCTTTACCTTTATTTGCTTTCAGATTTATTGTCTTAGTAGTAATTAATCATTCCACTTTAAATCATATTAAAATCTGTGACACCTAGACTTAGTTTAAGTCTGCACACATAGCGCTTGGGACGACCTCGGTTTTACCAAATACTGCACTACACACGACCGGGTACACTGCCCGTTAGTGCATTAGGGTAGACCATAGGTATAACGAGAATTTATAAATATTAAAACCTGGTCCGTAAAACCTGCATCAAGTTTTTGGCACCACTACCGGGGAGTTATAATTGGATTTCTATTAAGTCTTTCATTTTTGTTTTAAAAATTCATTTTTATTTCTCACGATCTTTTTTCAAGTTTCAGGTACCATGGAAGTTGTTAACATTGATGACCTCACTCTTGAGGAATATTTGGCGTTGACAAGAGAAGAACAAGGGTCGGGGATCCCTAGGCCAATTATTGGGGAGGATATTGATTTCGAGATAAAACCACAAATCATGAGGGAATTAAGAGCAAATCCTTTTTCTGGAAATACTTCAGAGGATGCTTACGAACACATCGAAAATGTAGAATATATTACTAGCCTGTTCAATACGCCATGAGTTTCAAAGGATGCAGTTATGCTCAGAATTTTTCCTATAACTCTTACTGGAGCCGCAAAAAGATGGGTTAATAGATTATCAGCAGGAACAATTGAAACGTGGGCCCTACTAAAAAGATACTTCATTCAAAGATATTGTCCACCCTCTAAAGTATCAAGACAACTCGCGAAAATACATAATTTTAAACAAGATGACAATGAGACGGTGTATCAAGCCTGGGAAAGACACAATGACCTCCTTTACAAATGTCTAACTCATGACCTAAACAGCCAGCAAAAGGTCAACGTCTTTTACAAAGGAATTAACTTAACTACGAGACAAATGATGGACTACCAAGGACCAATTCCGGGTATGACTCCTACTCTCGCCATTGAAGCCATTCAAAAACTTGCTGATCACTCTCAAAAATGGCACGATAGAGGAAGCAACCGAAGCCTGGACAGAAATGCCGTAGGCATTTCCACCATCACAAGCAAATTGGAAGACCTTGGAAGAGATATGAAGAAACTCCAGGAAAATGTGCATGCTATTCGAGTAGGATGCGCTACATGTAGAGGAGGGCACTTGACCAGAGATTGCCCTAAGAAAAATATAAGCCCCCAAATCGAAAAAGTTATGTATGGAGAAGGAAAACCTTTCCATCAAGGTTATGATCAGAATCCCTTCAAAGCAAAAAATTCTTCACTCGAGGAATCAATAAATAAGTATCTGGAAGAAGATAACAAGCGACAGGCCAGCAGGGACGCATTGTTCAAAAAATTTCGAGAAACAAGATCCACCCTCCTTGCTCGTCATGAGGATCTAGAAGATACCGAAAAGGAATTCGGGATGAGAGGAAATGAAATTAATAAAGATAGGTCATGTGATGATAGTTTATGTAAGGCCATATTTTCCAATAATGGAAAACCTCTCTACACCCCTTTCAGGTACGATGAAGAGGAGCTTTCCGGGTTCCCAAAACAAGCAATTATAAAAAATGACGACACAAGCTTTCTGAAGGAAGAACAACATACGGAAACAGAAGCTGTTATGGAGAATGAAGTAAAGTTAAACGCCAGATGCTCAGCAGTTATCCTGAATCAGATCCCTCTTAAGGAAAAAGACCCAGGAAGTTTCATTCTCCCTTGCTATATTAATAATTTGCATAATATCAATGCCTTAGCTGACCTAGGGGCTAGTATTAGTATCATGCCATTTTCTATGTGCAAAAGGTTAAATCTTGGTCCTATTAAACCCCTTTGCATGACGATTGAAATGGATGATAGAACGATGAGCATACCTAGAGGGGTAGTTAAAAATGTGCTCATCAAAATCAATAATTTTACTCTTCCTGACGACTTTGTTATTTTAGACATGGAAGAAGATCTCGACATTCCATTGATTTTGGGCAGACCCCTTCTGGCCACCGCACGTGCAAAGATTAACATTTTCAAAAAAATCATTACATTAAAAATCAACGATAGAAAACTTACCCTGAATATGGATGACGTTGGAAAATGTCACCCTGTCAAAATTGTTTGTGTTATCAAGAAAGGAAAAAACAAAACTGCTCCTACCACCATCACACACAAGCACTGTACTGCTAATGATCGTAATATGCAGGGAAGGAAAGTTGAAGAATAAAACAGTGGAAAAATACATCGCAGCAACGCCTCAAAAACAAAGGAAAACGAGTCTGAAGACGTTTGGCACGAAATTCAGAAAGTTGATTACAAGTACTTTCCCAAATTAAAATACCATTGGTGTAAGGCTATCCCTATTGACAACGATAAAGGATATGACCTTTGGGCTTCATGTAACCCTTATGTGGACTTCTGTGACGGTGGTCATGACAAAGAATGAGTAAAAAACAACAAGTACCTATGATCCTCAACTAATGACAAAGAAATAACATTCAAAGCTTGGGTACGGATCATATATGGGGAAGTTGGCAATGATCATAAAATAAAAATCTGGACTAATCTTAGCCACGGTGAAACCTCTGATAATGATCATGACGCAAAAAAAAATTCAACCTCATATCATGGGCTCATTGATCGAAAGCATTGGTGTGAAAAGATAAAGACCATTGATGGGGATTCTTGGGCCTCCTGCAATCCATACGATGACAACTGTAATGGGGGAAGTAGTGCAGTTAGAGTAGGAGTTAACGAATTTATATGGAATTCAACCACTGACGATAGAAGAACCGAGATACAATGGTCGGATAGGTTGAGATTTAACGATTGGATTAAAATCAAATATGGAAAAGTGGATACTTCCACTATGAATAAAATTTGGAAGGACTGCATGAACGAAGATAATCCAGATGAAGAGACTCCTCAAGATATAGGTAACTTAACGAATGATGACAAAGAGGACACAAGAGAAGATTGCAAGTATGGGCATATTGATAAATCAGTTGAGACCAATTCCAATGATTATGACATAAAAGGAATCATTGAGCCACAATGTAAAGCAAAGATAACTGACTTAGAAGATGAAGAGTATGAGCAAAGGAGGTGCAAGCTTCTTGGCATTTCATATAAAAAACCACCACCGATTGTTGCCGAAAAATATGAATTCACTAGGTATCATTTGGGGCCGGACGAAAAATTTTGCAAAATTCGAAAGAACGGGACTAAAGAGTACCTCCGCACTGCTACTAATGTTGCTTGGGTCAGACATAACTTGATGAAGGACATGGAGGAAGTTGGCCAAGTCCAAAGGCCACCATAAAGCCCTGAGGCTCTGAGTCTAACTTAAAGACTCATAAGTAAAAAGAAGTGCTCTTTCGGGAGACAACCTGAATTATCCCTTTCATTTGTTTTATTTCCTTTCTGTTGGGTTTTGTGTTTTTAACCATTTTTGCAGGATTTCGGGAAAAGTTGTTGCAGCACGCTGAACAGGGACCTGATATGTCCATAATTACGGCATAACTCATTTTATGGTTACGCCGTAACATAATTTTTGCAGCAGTACTTCAGAACATTACCAATTATGGCGTAATCCCATTCAACGATTACGCCGTAGCTACACTCCTGTAGCGTCTGCCAGGTTTTGCTTAATTACGGCGTAGCTCCTTATGGGAGTTACGACGTAACTACCCTCTGTGACACTTCTTTCATTTTAAACATAATAACCTTGTATTAGTTTTCAAATAAACTTTGTGGGTATGTTCCCTGTAAGCCCTCACGAGACTACACTCGTCCACTTGGGACACCAAGTGGTTTAAAAGGTTTGTTGCATACGCTAAATGCAACTGTGATTCCTACGAAAGTGAGTTAGGTTTCTTTTTCATTTTTTATTTTTCTTGTTTAGAATTATGCTTGTCGGTAGTGTGATTTCAAGGATTGAAGTTTGCTCGTGGATGCTTATGCGAAGGCACGACTCTTTTCGTGGCCCTTCTTTCTTTTTGGAGCAAATTTTAGGGAAGTTCTCGCTCTAACTCTACTTTTCTCTTCACCTTTATTTAACGCTTAGTACAAAAGGTACTTTGTATAATTCAAGTGGGGGGGAGGCGGGAGTAGAATTGTCTCTTGAACTTTATTTTGCCCTCGTTTCTCTAGTTTATTTTGAAAAATTATGCCATTTTTAAAATTTTGACATGTTTTTCTTAACCTAACTAGATTAGACCTTAGCCGAGCACATTATAACCCTTGATATTATATGCTGAGATTAGCCTTATCCGTTTCCTAATTTTTTCCCCAAATCCACCAAATTATGAGTGTGCCGGTAGCTTGTAAACTTTAGAACTTGGCCTTTACATCATTTCGAGACCATAGACGAGGTATGTTGAGTTAGCTCGATGTATTTGGACTTTTCAGTTTAAGAAGGCAGTACTATAGGATTATCACCCAAATAGCCTATCATTGTGTGTCTATCGATTAGTCACCTCGACTTCTCGACCCCCATGTTAAACCCTTTGTTGCACTCACCTTTAGTGCAAGATACCCCTAGATACACCCTTCTGAGCCATTCCTTTCATTTTGTTCACCCAGCATATTGTTTCGATACACCATTACACCTTAGCCTACCATGTAGTTTTTATTTGTAATTAGGAAGTCATTATTTTCCTAAGTTCAAGGTTCAAGTGGAAAGATTCGGGAATCACGCTCTCGTCGATGACATATCCTTAAAGATCATTAAAGACCCCCCAAATTCTCATATTGTTCATCTCAAGTGGGGGGATGTTATGTTATTAAAAAAAAATATATATATATATATATATATATATATATATATATATATATATATATATATATATATAGTTATTGTTATTCATTTGATTGTAAAGTGCGATGTTATAAGCACTATTGTTATGAGCTTAATATAGATTTAGTATCGAGGAGGCCACCTCGGTCACATTTGAAGAATGAAGTTGGAAGTGTGCCCATCGTGACGTCCTCTAATGGCACATCTACCTGGTTATATCATGATCCGGTTTCTAGACTTCGAAACTTGAACTTTGGGCAGACGGTAAGTGGTGATGACTTAGTTGTAGATTTAGACTATTTGCTTAATTTTATTTTACACCAATTTTATCCCATGTCTTATCCTACCCTTAATCATGAAGCGTGTCTAGGTGATGCAGCGAGCAATCTTTGGTGTCTTGGCCATGGATTTGGTCATTTATCATTGATTTTGTCCACTTCGCCGTGACATGTTAGTAATGATAAATCACCCTTAACCTTTGTCGTGTCTACCCATATTGCCTTCAAGAATTGTTTTGTCCTTAACTCTAGTGGTGGAGATTTGTGTAACCCTCAAGCTTATAATAGAATACATGCTATGACTGTGCAATGAGTGATCACCCCGAAATTGACACTTAGAATAGTTGAGAGATCTGAGTGTTTTGTTCCCATTTCGTAAGGTGTTCGGCTTTGTTTTATTCTAGCATAAGGGTTTTGTAAACTTATATTTTCTAGGTAATGGGAGATATCTTTTTAGGAATCTATCTAATAAGGTCTACTTGAGGCAAGTAGAGTTCAAGTGGGGGGATATTTGATAACATCAAATAGTCCTGAATATTAAGTGTCAAATTCCCCCGATAATGCTCGTATTTTATATCATTTATATGGATTTACGCTTGTTTTCCTCTATATTTCACTTTCAGGTAAAATACGAGCACTGGAGCTAAAGAGACGCGGATTTGGAGAATTTATTGAAGATATATCATAGTATGCTCATTTTGAAGAAGTTACGGCGTAACTCCTCTCTCACATTACGCCATAACTGAAGCGTGGCTCAGAAAACCAACTCAACTGAAGATTACGGCGTAACTCTCCCAAAGATTACGACGCAACTAACTAGGTCAAATGAGGTTCCGCGCCGCTGCAAGCTACGCCGTAACTATTGTCTCAATTACGGCGTAAACAGGATTTATTGAAGATACGGCGTAACTCCTTCCAGATGTTACGCCGTAACAGCATTTTTAGTGCCAAATACAAAGAATTGGATGTTACGGCGTAACTCCTTACATTAGTTACGCCGTAACCAGATCTGGCCTATAAATACCCCTCGAATTCCAGCATTTCAAGGCATCCCATTTCACACACAACATCAGTGAACGTGAGTAGAAGTCAAAGGCAGATCTAGAGGAGCATACGGAGCTATCTCCAAGGGAGAAATCGCTCCCCTATGATAAGCATTAGAATTTTATCTTTTCTTTACTTTCAATTCATGTATTTCATATGTTAAACATTGAATCGATTGTTTTAGTTAATATGAGCGGCTAAGCACCTCTGGTGCTGGCCTAGTTATGATTCCTTAATTTTTTTTGTTTATGTTTACATTGCTTCCGCATAAGTATTTCTAAGTGTATACATGCATAGTTTGTTGGTAGCTACCCTTGTTTCGGTAGTTTTGAATGGCGGTAGTGGCTAGTTACTTAGGAGATATGACACCCTATGTAGGTAGACTGAGTGGGAAGGGTAAGATATGACCAACTGATAACCCTTTTGGCTTGTGCGATTTGACCAACTGATCACCTACCGTTTGGATGAACTTAAGAAGTCGGGGATGAGTGTTTAAGTTGCTAGCGCCCGGGCACTCATTATTATGAATCTTGCATGTAGCGGTACTTAATGACTTGGCTTAGGGGACTAAGAACAACTGGACTTTAGATGGGTCACCTGATTTCTCCAGTAGGACCCTTTGCTGATAGGTTAGGATGAACTGATCAAATGCTGTCCTAGCGACTTTGAGCCCACCTGAAGTAATTAGACGTAAACATAACTAGTTAGGATGAGTAACTAGGTTAACACCCCTCTCCTCTATTGATCACAACCTTTACCTTTATTTGCTTTCAGATTTATTGTCTTAGTAGTAATTAATCATTCCACCTTAAATCATATTAAAATTTGTGACACCTATACTTAGTTTAAATCCGCACACATAGCTCTTGGGATGACCTCGGTTTTACCAAATACTACACTACACATGACCAGGTACACTGCCTGTTAGTGCATTAGGGTAGACCATAGGTATAACGAGAATTCATAAATATTAAAACCTAGTCAGTAAAACCTGCATCAACCTGGGTATAGTAGTTCGCCGACCTTGGAGTAGATAACACGTGCCTAGTATACTAGGTAGAGCGTGCTTTTGGTTCTCAATGTTGACAACCTTTTGTACCCGAATCTTACTTTATCGTCCTTTGATAAGACTCTTAGCTTATCTTCTCAGCAAGTTTCCCGCCTATTTATTAGAGACTAAATAACTATTTCAGAGATAAGTATTTAGAGTCAAAGAGATATTTTTTCAGATCTCAGTGCCTCTGGTGTTGCTTATAGCTCCTTATACATTGCTCCCTGACATCGCATCAGTTTACAAGGTATTTCTTCATATGGTATTCGAATTTCATAAAGCTTGACTGTTGATTGGGCTTTATACAACCATCACTGATTTCTCATTATCAGTGGGTTGCTCTTACTGATAGCCATCAGTGACCAATGTTCATTGATAACTGTCAGCGAGCTATACTCTCTGATAACTATCAGGAAGTAACACTTTCTGATAACCAACAGAGAGTAAGACTTCTAATTTCCATCAAGGGGTTCTTACTCTTTGATCCTTATAAGTAAGTGTTGTTCTCCCTGATCCTTATCAGAGATCTTATGTCACACCCCCAATTTACCTGTTTTGCAGCGGAATGGAATTCCTGGGGGCAATGACTGTCATAGCACCACATCACAGTTATATTGAACGACCTAAAGTGTCGTTTTAAAAACACATCGTTGGATATTTCATAAAACATAATCAGAGTACAACATCGGTCCCAAAAGGTTTAACAAGTTTGCCAAAATACAAATATGTTACAATCCAAACGATGTTTTGAAATAAAGAGCCATAATGTACATAATGTAAGTCGACGCCGCGACTCAAAATATAGGTCCCTAACCATGTCATGATGCGAATGCCTCAGTTACCTGAAAATACATTGCTAAAAACGTCAACAATAATGTTGGTGAGAAATCATAGGTTTATGTAAATGTTTTATACGACTACACAAGTATAGAATATGCATGACAATCCAGTCACGTAGAAATAATGTTACAATTGCCTTAAGCCCATGACCCCGAAACTAGACTGTTCAATTATGTATGCCCCTCCACGGAGTGTTTGCCAGACAACTCCGTAATGATATCAAATGAAATGCATCCGTTTGCCTGGTTGGGATTCACCAACCCGGATGGAGGCGTCACCCTCGATAGATCTATCCACTCATCCTCGCTTCAAAGATTAACGGTTCATGTTCAAGTAATGGGGACTTTCAAATTGGCATATGTGGTAACTTAAGCAATGTAATGAATTTAACATACTTGGTATCGTACAAAAAAAAAATGTAGTGCAATGTATTCTCCCCCGTGGGTTTGAAAATAATCGAAAGCATGTAAAAACGGGGCTATGAAAACTCACTTGGATAAACTGGAAATAACGGCAATAGTGAGTACACTGAGGTTTATAATGATGCGTCAACCGGGACCTATTACGAATGATATGATATGTCATGAGTTGCAATGTAATGCTATGCATGCACTTCGTATGTTATTTATACCATTTACGGGTTTTTGAAAATATTACTCGTCGACGAAAAATACTCTTTTGACGTCTTGACCCTTCAAAGATGACTTTACATGTTTTTACGTCAAAATGTCATCCTACAATGGTTTTATAATGATTTATGGTGAAATTATAACTTTTATAAGAAAATGTACTCTATATTTGTTCTCCAATTATTTTGTTCTCCAAAATCTTTTAGCTTTCCAATTATTTTGGTCTCCAACAATTTAGTTCTCCAAAAATAGTTCTCCAACTTTAGTTCTCCAAAACATTTTGTTCTCCAAATGATTTTAGTTCTCCAAACTTTAGTTCTCCAAAAATAGTGGTTCAACACTTTTGTTCTCCAAAATACTTCTCCAAAACTTTTTGTTCTCCAAAATCCTTTGTTTTCCAAAAATAGTTCTCCAAAGTAAATAGTTGCTGAAATTTTTCTGAAAATGAACATTTCGTCGTCAAACTTTAAAAATTCACCACGGCTTCGTTATAACTCCGTTTTTATCCGTTCAAAAGGCCACGGATTCGTTTTAAAGTATATTTTCTAATTATCAAGGCCAAAAGGTCGTACCATCAGTGGGTTTTTCCAGAAATTCGTTTTAAGGACAGATCACAAATTATAGTTTACGAAAATAGTTTTTCTCGGACAAAACCTATTCTAATCCCTTCAAATCAACTCCAAAGCTAATCTAATCCTACCATACACCTTCTTAGGGTGTCATGGGTTCCTAATCACCATCAAGACCAAAGATTAACTTGGGAATAATTATAGGATGACCAATAAGTATATAAAACCTTAAAATCAAGAAATAAATGGTATAAACTACAATACATGCATATGAGCTCCAAAAATGATAAGAAACATATGAAAATGATAAGGAAACTTAAAAATGACAAGAATATGCTTACTAGTGAAAATGAAGAGGTGTAGGTAACAAAGGTTTAAACTTAGATATCCTTGGTTTTTATTTCAAAACCATGAAAAGGATATAAACTAGGTTGAAATAACACTTGAAGTTGCAAAATCTTGATCCCTTTGGTGTCTTTGAAGTGGCCGGTTTTTGGATGAGCAAAAGAAGAGAGAAAGTAAATTTTACTAACACTTGAATCTTGAAATGAAATGAAGTGAATAAGAATTATTGAAGTAGACTTTTGTTTGAGTGAAAGTATGTATAAACACAAACCATACCAACATTTATGAGGCACCCTCCCCTTGGCCGGTTTTTTTGGGGGAGGGTTGTCTCCAATATATATATTTTTTTTTTTTTTAAATTGTATACTTGTATTATTATTTGTAAGACTTTTAATAAAATGTGTAAGTACTAATCAATTTATAAGGTAAATGGGAATTTTTGGAGCAAGTAAGTTTTTAGTAAATCACAATAGATTGAAATGAGATAATAAAAATTGTAAAAATACTTTCCTTGTGAAAATTGAGCGATAAAATAATTATCGTCAAATTTTTAAGAAAACGACGTAATAATTAAACTTTAACGATTAAAATACTAAATAAATGTGAAACACTAGGAAAACTAAAAATATAGTTTTTATAAACTAAATGTGAGTTTTAAAAATACCTCGGGATCATTTTTGAAAGTAACGGGTTAAATATCAAAATAAAAACTCACGCGATAAAAATTATTAAACATAAAAATTACGCGTTGAAGGGTGAAATGAAATGTCGTGCATGAACTAATGAAATGCACATGATGTCAATGAAATGTAGACTAATCATAGTCCATATGAAATGTACGTGATGTCATGATCATGAATTCGCCGCTAAACCTCCAAGGTTACGCGAATTTGAAACAAGTAAACCAAGTTTACTAAAATGTTGAAATAATGAGACATGAACGGTGTCGAGAAATGACCTGAAAGTACGGATTGTCACATCTTAATTAGGCTATTTTATGTTTAAATACTTGTTAGAGACAATTGACTCGAAAAACATACCCAACAATCTCCCCCTATTTAAATCAACAAATAGCCTAATTTTAATCAATAGTAAGTGAGCATAACGGCTTCTTCTTACATACTGAATTACAACAAGGAATAAAATATAAACAGTCATAGTTTGATTCCTTATTGTTGTTGAAGAAGATATAGACTCTGAGACCTTGAATAATCCGCGCCATAGGTCAGAGTTACCATTGGTTCAGTTCCTTTATGATATTTATAGGCTATTCTAGATATAAATCATAGATTGTTTGCTCAGCTTTTCCTAGCCAACAGTCTCCTCCCATTTAAATGCAGGAATTGTCTAGATTAAAT
Source organism: Chrysanthemum seticuspe (assembly GCA_019973895.1). Taxonomy (NCBI): domain Eukaryota; kingdom Viridiplantae; phylum Streptophyta; class Magnoliopsida; order Asterales; family Asteraceae; genus Chrysanthemum; species Chrysanthemum seticuspe. Next base: position 102,848,430 of record BPTQ01000004.1, read on the forward strand.
AGTTTGTAAGTGAGCATAACGTCTTCTACTTACAAACTCATATACAACAAAGTATTAAAGAAAATCAGTAATACATGATACTTTGTTGTTTTCTCCTTAAGTCAAGTTTCTTGAGAATCAAGGAACTTTTCATTCAATAATACTCCCTGATGCAACCTTTCAACGCGAATGAAGACAAACCATACTTCCCCTAATGCTTCTTTCTTCAGCTTACTTATGAGGCTCCATTTTTCCAATAATGCCGAATGCTTCTTTCTCCCTCTTGGTTGCTCCTGAGAGTAACCATAACCACACTTATAGCTTGTGTCTCTAGTGTAGTTGAATAAGCTGAAAAAGAAGCACTGGGAGCTTTTTGCTACAAAAAAAGAGTATGGAAGTACTCAATCGTGTAGATGAGAAGTGAAGAGAAGTTTTGAGGAGGCAATTTTGGTGGGGTTTTGAGTATGTTTCTGGTTTTGTGTTATTAGCCGTCATTCAAGAACGACTATGGATTATTAGTAGACACTCAAGAACAAATTTGGATTAAGAGAAACTCACTCGCTTTGATACCACTTATTGGTCCACGTATTTTGAGAAAACGATGATATCTTCTTACTTATAATAAGAATAATAACCACATCACATAAAACCACAATAACACCATTTGTACTTTTCAACATGTATAAATCTTAGTAGAAATGAATCAAAGATTTACAGTGGAATAGATCACGGCAAACTATTCCGGTTGAATCAAAGTTTTGCTTAGTTCGTTCCTTAGAGATGAGATCCTATCAGCTGTAGTGCTAAGTACTAGTTTATGTGTTTGTTTAGAACCCTACTTAACTCGGTTATAAAGTCTCGTATAAATAGGGAGGAAAATATTGTGGATGCACATGAGTATAGTAGTTCGTCGACCGTGGAGTAGATAGCATGTACCTAGTATACTAGGTGGATCGTGCTTTTGGTTCCCAATGTTGATAACCTTTTGTACCCAAATCTCACTTTATCGTCTTTTAATAAGACTCTTAACTTATCTTCCCAACAAGTTTCCCGCCTATTTATCAGAGACCAAATAACTCTTTAAGAGACAAGTCTTCAGGTTCAAAGAGATATTTGTCAGATCTCAGTGCCTCTGATGTTGCTTATAGCTCCTTATACCTTGCTCCCTGACACCGCATTAGTTTACAAGGTGTTTCTTCAGTTAGTCTTTGTCTTCCCTGAAGCTTGACTGTTGATTGAGCTTTATGCAATCTTCACTGATTTCACATTATCAATGGGTCGCTCTTACTGATAGCCATCAGTGACCAATGCTCATGACCAATGTTCATTGATAACTGTCAGCGAGCTATACTCTCTGATAACTATAAGAGAGTAACACTTTATGATAACCAACATAGAGTAAGACTTTTGATTTCCATCAAGGGGTTCTTACTCTTTGATCCTTATCAGTGCATGTTGTTCTCCCTGATCCTTATCAAAGATCTTAATTAGGCTATTTTATATTTAAATACTTGCTAGAGACAATTGGGTTAAAAATCAGACCCAACATCATCAAATTTAACATGACGAGAAATGATTTGTTTTTTAGTGGCAAGGTTAAAGCATCGATACGCAGTGATTATATGGGTAACTGAGGAAAATGCATGTTGTGGAGTGCGGTAGGAGTTTGTGTTCAACTTTTATGTAAGGATAACAAAGGCATCCCAAAACATGCAAGTTGTCATAGGTAGGTTTAGAGTTGTAGAGTTTGGTGAAAGGAATTTCAATTTGAATGGCATTTGAAGGCAAAATATTCAAGAGATGGGCAGCCATGTGTAATGCTTCCACCCAATAAACGGGTGGCATATGAGCTTGAAAGAGGAGAGTGCACACAAGGTAATTTATGGTACGAAGTATACATTCCGATTTCTCATTTTGTTAAGATCTATTAGGACAAGAGAATCGGAATTGAATTCAATGTTGTCGAAACAAAATGTGAAAACGGGTGTTGTCAAATTCACCCTTGTGGTCACATTGTAAGGCCTTAATGTCGAATTTAAACTGGTCATTTACAAATGCACCAAACTCAACAAAATGGTCATACAAGTCTGATTTATTACGTAATGGATATACCTAAAGAAAATGCGAATATGATCCAAAATGGTGGCATAATATTTGCCACTCGTAATGTGTGAAGTCCACACATCTGAATGTATAATATCAAAAATAGACTCAATACACGACTCAGAACTATAAAAAGAATGCCTAATTTGTTAGCCAATCTGGCAAGCATGGTACAAAGTGGATTGCTTTGTTTTATTACAAGATATGAAATTGCTAGACTTTAATCAACGTAGCAATTATTCATTGGGATGCCCGAGACTTCTGTGCTACGTAGTGGGATAGAAAGAAAGTAATGCAGACTAAATGGAAGGTAGAGGCAGATGATGAACTCGGTAGAGGTCACCGCTGCTATCATAACGGATAAGGAGTTGCGAGTCCGGTAATCCTTCAAAGAAAACCTAAATTCGTCAAATTCAACAGAAACTTTATTATCTTTTATAAATTTGCGCACATAAATTATGTTCATAATAATATTTGACGTGACAAGAATGTTGTGAGATGGTTTATGAGGGTTCAGCAAAAACCTATGTCCCACACAAATAACATGTATAGATTGAGCATTGCCAACATATATAGAAAAGTAAATGCTTGACTCACAAACAGAAGTAAGTATGCATGTGTTGTTCGCCAAGTGTGATGATGCTCTAATGTCCATATGCCATGCGGTCTAAAAAGCCGAAGGAAGCATGGTAAGAGCATACGTGATGAGGTGCATAATAGCACTGTTTTTTATGAGTTATTTAACCCATTATTTCATGTACTTTGTATAACTTATTGCTTAAAATTCTTCTTATTTGACTTTTATGTCTTGATATATGCATTTGCCGGAGATGTACAAGATTTGGGCTAATTTTGACATAAAATGGAAGAAAAAGACAAAATCTTCAAAGTGTGACCAACTACTCTTACGCCTTCACTATAAGTGCTCAGAATGTAGATTTTTGCAATTTTTCGTGATCGGTCAGTATGTGGAGATGGGCTTGGTGACGCTGTCACAACCCCATGGTGACGCCGTCACATCCTACAAGCTGACGCCGTCAAGAGAAGCCGATGGAAAAAACCCTAAGTCGATGACGGTGAGCTAATGGCGTCACAGCTATAAGGTGACGTCGTCACACCTATAAGCCGACGTTGTCACACTTAATATTTTCTACATATTCTTGCGTTGTTTTCATAATTCATGTAGAACTTTTTGAAAACAAACTCTACCCAGTATTAATGAGTTTTTCACGCTTTTCTGCATTGTAAACCCCTCATAACATCAAGATAAGTTTTACCTTTAATCATTCAATCGTGTCTATTATTGTTTGTTTTAATTATATGTATGCTTGTCTCTTGTTTGCTACGTTAGGCTAACTCAATTAATGTTTATCTAAAAATGCATGAAACTTGTTAGTTTGATAATTATTCCTATTATTTATTAATTGATGAATGCGATTATATGGTTAAAAACTGGTTAGGAATTGAACCGCCTAACTTGAACGTTAACTAGAAATAACTAATTGAGCATTTAGAATTAGATGTTTAGTTAGATTTTCTTTTCTCCACTATTGCTCGGTTTCTTGTGGTAACTGTGGTGCTGTTTGTTGTGGTGGTTGTGCTTTTGGTGTTTGTGTTTGTGAAAAGAATCGTGTGGTAGTTGTAGAAGACCCCATCTAAAGAAAACAAGCCCCAATTAGCAACTGCTGACACTATAGATGCAATCTTTTTTTTCCACACCAACATGGTTGTAACTTAGTGCTACCAGGTGGTCCTCTAATCAAGCGTTAAGAGTTGAAACCTAAATGTTGATGATCTTAATAGGCGTATAGTAAACTAGAGTATTAGGATGTGTTTGTTTTTCTAAAAAAGGTCTTACTAACCCTCTTACTCTTACCAGTAAGAGGAGGGCAGACGTTTTGCTTGTTTGTTTTTTTCTTTTGAGTCAGACCTAGTTAGACATATAACATCTTACTCAGTAAGAGGTGGGTGACTTGTCTTAATGCCTCTTACTTGATAAGAGATTGAAGACTTTTGTTAATATAATATATTTGATGGTTTATTAACTATGTTATATTTATGATAAAAGTCTTGTTTCATATTTAAATAAGTTACTTATTATCGCATTGCGTTGGTTTAATAAATAAATTGCAGAAATGAACACTTAAAATCATCCGAAATCAATTATACAAAAACAAACAACATTATTTCGTTCAGATTTAGACTTTCTAATCACCTCTTACTGGTAAAATGTGGTAGTCAAATTCAGACCTAAAACATCTTAATAAAACAAACACACCCTTAGTGTGTGCTCATCTCTATCTTGCAAGAAGAATACATTATCTATTACAATTTAAGATCCAAGGGCCATGCTCACTAACAAGTTTAGGACACGATATTTCCTATACTCGGGACTAGTACCATCAATAAACTTTGGATTCTATGATTTGCATGAGAAAAAGTACTTGAAGATTAGAACATGCATGAATATCAATTCCCAAAAACCCATGTCCGTTTTCTTTAATTAATTGACCACGAGAGCCGTATAATAAAATACTAATTTGTCCTTTTACGATGGAATGATGTCCAAAATTGGAAGGACAAAGGGCCAACATTTTTCCATAAATACATCACAGGTTATGATTTTGTGGTTGTATTTAAATGCGATTAAATTAGAATCCATGGCTCAAATACCGGAGTAAAGAAGAAATAGAGTCCCATTTCTCAAGTTGCTCCCGTGAACTCTTTTTGTATTACTGTAATCTTAATGCTTCCAAATTTGGGATAACCCTTTCTTTGTTGCAAGTTTGACTCTCAAATGTCAACAAGCTTCATATTCGAAAATTTAATATCAAGCTAGGATTGTGTATGATATGTAGTAACCCTGCTAACTTATAGCATGATAAATGTTATTAGCTTGCAACTTTAAATTGGGCACATTTCTCACTCTTTGTTTTTGCTAGTAATGTATAAAATTCTTAAACACTGCCGACTTTGTGTTTGCGGAGGCCCTGTGCAAATTTTAGCTTAACTATAAACAAGGCCCAAGAATAAATAATAAATAATATTTTAAAGAAATAAAATGAGAAAAATAGTTTTAAAGTGTTTTTGCCAGTATTTTTTTTATGCAACTTCTTGTATCAAATATTTGTGTTAAGTTTTTTATAGAATATGTATAGTATACATATAATATATATATACGCATATATTATTATATACAAATTTTGAGGCCCCTTATAATTTGGAGGCCCTGTGCGATAGCACACTTCGCACACCCTCGTATACAGCTCTATTCTTAAAAGCATCAACAATGTTTATTGTTGAAGAAAATGTAGGATGGACTGAAAGATCCCGAATTAAATAACGCTTCATTAGACAAGATCAATTGAAACGTAACCTGGAACATTGGTATCTAAGAAGAAGCTAATCTACTTCTAAACTTGACTTGTAGATAGAACCCGGGGTTGGTTGATCCAAATATAATGTAGGTTAGGCTACATCAAGGTACCATAGAGATGTTACGAATGTTAATCCCGACACTTGTCATGTCGACTTTATACAATTTGTCATAATTATGACAACTTAGTACAAGTGTTGATAGTTACTGTCGGCTTAAACGTGTTCCTTTTGTAAATACAGCAACACATGACTTCAGTGCAAATCATTGTAACATGACAAAACTATTTTTAACAATAATAGACATTTGGGTCATCCTGTTTAGGTCATATTCAGGTGTCGTCTAAAGTGATTTTGTCAAACAAATAATGGTACTCTGGTAGAAAAAGTAAACACCAAAGGTCAAAAATTTCCCATTTGGCTTGTTTATGACAAGGACCCACTGGGTGTTCAGTAATCATCAAGGGTTCTTACATTACCAACTACATAATGAAACAATTCTATAAATCTAATTATACAAACAAATAGACAATGCTAGTAACAAAATTGTTCTGTTTTATCTTAATGTTCAAAAATGTAAGATGACTCGTTTGTCCATTAGCCACTCATAAATCATGTCTTGTTTGTCCAGCAATAAAATCATTAGCTGAAGATTTATAACCCAATTCGGCTAAGTACAAAAACTGGTCCATCATTTGCACCACAGCCAAAGCCATCATAAAGAACCACACCTATCATGGCATGGTTGATCACCATGGAATAGCCCGCAGTTCCGCACCCATGAGAAGGCCTGAAGAATAGAACATATAACTTAGCATACTCTATCCTTTAAACAAATTGCTAAAATTTGTCATGATGCATAATTGGAGTAAACTATTTGGCTATTTCTGGAATATCTGTCACTTTTTAATAGAGACTAAATCCAGGGAGTCAACACTCAAAACATTGAGGAATTTATACTCCAAAATAACAAGAAATAAGCTATTTTTGGTATAAAGCATGAATTATTGTACCAACTATCCTATAATGTGCAACTAAAACAAATTTTAAACAGCATAAAGGTACACATTAACTAAAGCAATATACTTTCGATGACGTTAACGCCACTAATTTCTCAAAATCCTATACAAACGTTGATTCATGTACTTGAAACAAATATCGAGACCTGTGTAATGAGTATCAGCATGTTGGTGAGAGAGAAACAATGATTTTAACACTCACTAAGTTAACATCTAGATTAAGTAGATCATCAATGAACGATGAGGTACTCCATCCATGCCAAGAACACTACAACATTATAGTATACAAGATATGTTTCATTATTAATCAGATGCCTAATCTACAATGCTAGGGACTTGTGACAAAATGCATCACATAACAGTTTAAAATCCTAATGATGACAACGGAAGTGATTCTAGTTAAGTAGATCATCAATGAACGATGAGGTACTCCATCCATGCCAAGAACACTACAACATTATAGTATACAAGATATGTTTCATTATTAATCAGATGCCTAATCTACAATGCTAGGGACTTGTGACAAAATGCATCACATAACAGTTTAAAATCCTAATGATGACAACGGAAGTGATTCTAGTTTAAAAACATGTAAACGGCATATCAAAATTCTTACATGACATCTCAACTTGAAGGAGTCAAAAAATTTAAGAGATAAAGAGGGTAGATGGTACGGATCAACAAACAAATTATGTTGCTTGGAACTTTGGTTATAAAATCTTTATGGTTGGGCCTATACCAACAGCTTAGTGTGAATCAGATATTCGTAATCTATTATTTATTTGCCACTTAGGGACTTCCACTTTCTTAACTATAAAATTAATAGTATATTTATAACAATATTGAAAATTAAAATTTGGGTAAAAAAGGGCAGTATATCCAGCAGAATTTGACACATATTGAAACAATTAATATCTTCGTACAAACTCAACTGTAGATACCTATAGGATATAAGAACTCCAAAAGGTTGAGACTTGAGAGAGCTTAAATTTCTCATAAACTTGATGACGCAAATGAACAATAATGAAACCTATACCCTTAAATCAGATTTATTGTAGAAATATAATATTACGACTAGGATACTAATTAGATAATCCTACTGTCAACTTAGCTAGTAAACAAAGAAATCTTGTGAGAATAAATATAAAAGTAACTAAAAAGACTTCATAACTTATTACCAGACTTCCTAATTCATGACCTTAAACTGAAATTTCTCCTTTTGACTTTGCTACAATATCTCTCATCAATTACTTAGGGTAACATGGACAAAATAGCAATCAACATTATGTCAGTTTGTATTTAAGGCAGTGTACCTTCGCCTAAAATAGCCACATACTTGTATTTTGATGTCCAATAAGTCATGATCTTATTTTAAAAGTTTCTAACACTAGAAGTCACATAAGCAGATATGCCTGTACAAACTGGTTGTGCTTGTGAGCGACCTGAGTGCATTTCTTCAACAAGATGGTATGTCGTCATGTTGAGGCAAAGGAACGGGTAGGTTGTGCGATCAAGGGAAGAGTACTAGACTACTTAGGAGATAATCATGAAATAAACGTCATCGCCTTCATTTTTTAGCTAACTGAACTTTAAATATCCGGGTGATTAAAAAAAGGAGGCATAGCTCTGCTGCAAACTTTGAGAGCCTAGTATAATATACTCGGTAAACAGAGTCAGCCTGCTCGCATCTAAAATAGGAACTAAACAAAAAGTAAGTGCAAGACAAGATATGATTGGCAAATGAAGAAGGCTACAATTATTCACAGTTGTAGGATCAATTTGAGTGATACTCAAATTTGTGGTTCCATAACACTCCGTAACATCATTCTAAATCCACTGATGAAACGAATAAAAATAAAAAAAGCCCTCCACGCCCGAAACCCGGGAATGGAAGCTTAATGTTAACAGCCTTATGAAATGCTATGGAGCCACATCATTTCAGTACAGCTCAAACAACCCTGCCATTACGAACACTTGCATCCCCTTTCTTAGCCAAGCAATCCATGTTTCACACCTACTCTGTGTTTAGATCGTTTTGAGACGCGTGCAGCGTGACTCGGGTTTTACATAGTATTATATGAGACTCTCAACAGAAGTAGAGGAGCTATGTGTCTTCTTCTTGTCACCCCGGCTATTTAAGTTTAGGGGCAATTAGCCAAAAAGGATGCAACGACATAATTGTAAAAATTATCTTCCTAAGTAGTATCGTGGACCAGTCAGCTCGTCCTCGGTTTTTAAGTCACACATCCTCCTACTCCCTTGCCTACATACTATTTTGTTCAAGAAAATGTACTAGCCCACCACCAAGACTAACATATCACGGATCTAAATAGCATATCACATATTTGCTCTTGCAACTTTATAGTTTATACTGAAATTTGGAGAGAAAATAAGGTTTGATGCTTTGATTGCAATGAATATGAAGAAACCAAGAATTACTACGGAGTGAATCGTCAATTTCATGTGAATCTCATCCACGCGTAGGTTTTCCTATCCAGCATCAATCGGTGAGTGTGTGACCACTTGTTTCTTCAGTGAGAATGATGTCAACTAAATAGGCCCCAACCCTTTCATCATCCCGGACCATTGAATTTGGTGCTACATATCATATGACTAACCAAAGACATTGTAATATTTAATTTGATACTACACAGCTGATTTTGCTAATGGTAATAAAACTAGGATCCAACAGCATACCAGACCTAAAGCTTTCAGTTGTCCATTGTGTTCCTAATTTTTTAGATGATTGCCAAAAATACCATAAAATAAGTCGGATCTAGTGAAAGTATTTCTTGATACAATAATGGGAATAGACTAATCATTTCACATCTTAATACATTCTAAATCACTAATGGCTAAAGTGCTCAACTATAACTCTAATATATATCTCTTAACATATTCTATTACAAGCTGACATACTTTATCATTATATGCAAAATAGCAACATAACTTAGAATTCATCATGCGACTGCATTAAGGTATGTAGCCTAAGATGGGTGGAAAACAACACATTGCTTAGAATGAACATACTAAAGACACTATCCAAAGTGAAACTTAACTAAAAGTAGAGTTTATTATATGCATTGAACTGAGTTAGTTAAAGGGTTGATTTTATTTGTTCAACCTATACAAACTAAGGGGCTGTTTGGTGAAACTGAATAATATAGCGCTGTATGAATCAAAGCTTCTGAATAATTCAAAGATGCTGAATTGAAATGTTTCTTAATGCAAATAACTGTTTGATAAATTTCAGTGTGTCTCTTCTGAATAAGAAAAAAATTACCATTTTAACCTCCGGCCGCGTGATTTAATACTACTAATATGCTGTGTGAAAATGATGTTACTCATAATTTACGACTTAAGTATACAAAGAATAAAGTTATTAATAAAATTACAAAGATATGTTCACCCATTTCATTTTAAATATCATACGTATGTAATTTCACACGAATAAATATACTCGAAAAGCATTGTCATTTGAGCGAATGACTCATAATATTGTAGGCAAACAAAACGCAATACTAAACAACATGAGCTTTTATATTACGACAATAACAAAGATTTCTTTGTAACAAAACAATCAAATAAGAATAATTTGAAAAGTCAATAATTTAAAAAGTAAGAATATAAAATTCTAAAAAGTTAAGGTGTCAGAAGATTGATATACAACCATCATATATATATTAAAAGTATAAAGTGTGGTAATAAAATAAAATTTAATTGATTTTCAAAGTGAATAGATAGAGACCACGTGGAAGAGAAAAGTGAAATCTCAAAGGGTATATGAGTGAATGCCTTACCTACTGAATCATTTTGCATAGCTTACACTCATAATCGGTCAGTGCATTATTAATGATCCCAGTGGCTTCTTTTTTTTTAAATCCAAACAATCTGACCGATTAAGTTTTGACTAATCAGTGCTGAATCATTTTATTGGTAATCAAACACACCCTAAGCCTAAGTTAAGGCTATTATAACTAAGCAAGACTTGAGCATGTGGTGAGCCAAGCTCAAGCTCAACAAGCCACAAGCAAAGTCTGTGTCCTTAATTAATATAATTCTGTTAAAAAGAGAAATAATATAACTAATAACCACATAAATACTTATTAACAAAGGCATAAAAAGAGTGTCTAGGGTTGCTTGAAAAGTGATTTATTTAATTATTGTGTTTTGAATGCACAAATGATCATTTTTTTTCTGTCTGGACTCTGAATAAAGGTAAATTGATTATGATTATCTCATTATATAAGTGATAAAATTATTTAAAGAGCTGGTAAATCAAACTGGTTATGTGATGTTCATTTTTTACCTTTAAAATCCTTAACTTATCAGAAATGCCGAAAACACTCAGTACAACTGATTATGTGATTAAGTCAACAAACAGAATAAGTTTATCCAAACACTATTTCCTACAATGCGGTTTGTTTATTTCAAAACCCATAATCACATCCAAAACACAATCCGAAACACCCCTGAGACTAAAAGAAGCATGTTTCACCATTAAGCATATACTTGTGTGTCGTAAAAATACTTTGACTTACTTGATTAAGCTCCCGCAGTAGTATCTTTTTTGTTTGGACACAATGAGGAAAGATGACCCTTTAAACCACACTCATAGCAATTTCGCCTCTTTAGCTTACCGGCACTTACTAAACACGGTAAATTATTATCACCTTCATTACCAATAACCGCCACACTTTTAACCTCCTCAACTTTCTCAACTTCCATGTCAATAACTTCCTTCTTTGGAACCACCGCATCAGCAGTTTGTTTCTTTGGGCATAATGACGATAAATGACCCCTTTCACCACATTCATAACATGTTCTCCTCCTTAGCTTACCTTCACTAACCGAACTCACTGCATTACCACAACTTTCCTTGACAACAGGCACCACAGTTTTAACCACCTCAGCTTTCTTAACTTCCACGTCATTTCCCACATCAACAACTTGCTTATTTGGGCATAATGACGATAAATGTCCCCTTTCACCACATTCGTAGCATGTTCTCCTCCTTAGCTTACCATCGCTAACAGAATTGACCGTGTTATAGTCAAACCTTTCATTTTCTGCCTCCGCCACATATGTAGGAGTTTCCCTAACAGAAGTTGTCGCATCAGCAACTTGCTTTTTGGGGCATAAGGAAGAAATATGACCCTTTTCACCACATTCATAACACGTTCTTCTCTTTAGCTTACCATCGCCAATGTTATCAACCTCCTCTTTATCAACCGCGACATCATCAGTTCGGTAACCCGTGTGCGCCACATCAGCAGCCTTTTTGTTTGGGCATAATGAAGAAATATGACCCTTTTCACCACACTCATAGCACGTCCTCCTTTTCAATTTACCATCACCAATGTTATCAGCCTCCTCATTATCAAATGCCCCATCGCCAGTTTTGTAACTTGTAGGTGCCACATCAGCAACCTTTTTGTCTGGACACATTGAAGAAAGATGGCCTTTTTCACCACACTCGTAACATGTTCTCTTTATTTTTCTTGCCACATCATCATCAACTAACGTACCAACCATTGCATCATTTTTACTAACAACTGAGTCGGATGTTGAGCTAGGGTTTACTGATTTTCGTGGAACCGCGCATCTAATTCTCACGGGTCTCCCAAAAAGAGGTTTTTGATCCAACTTCAAAGACATTGTTAAAGAAAGACTATCGACAAAATCCACATGGGCAAAACCTTTAAATTCCCCTGTTTCCTTATCTTTACCAAGTCGAACAGAAGATATATTGCAATCTGAGAAAAATTTCTTCAATTCCTCTTCGGTCATATCCCATGATAAGTTTCCGACATAAATTCTGTTGTAGCCCTCCAACATTGCAGGGGAAAAGTCAGAAACTTTTTTCTCTCGGGTTGCCTTGTATGGTTGAACCTTTAGGGACAATCCACCCCTGTGACATAATGTAAATTCATGTTAACATTTTAAAACTACTTCCGACGATCTTTCTTATTAAAACAAGGATTTGTTGCTCACATATCTGATCCATCAAGTGCCAGTGCTCTCTTTGCTGCAGCTTCAGTCTGTAATAAGAAAATTGTATGTAAAACAAAAATTAAAGGTTTGCAACTGTTTTTTTAAACCAATAATTGGATGAATCAAGAAAGGTGGCCATTTCAACCAACGTATACATGGATCGTACGGTAAAAGTAAAAGGTTTGGAGATCACCCAGCGTGTTTTTATGCATAGTCTCATAAATCTCATTATGCATAATCTTAGTTAAATACTGTATCCATACATTTCTTGTATTCATATTTGACTAGTCAATTATTTCTATAAAAATGTAATAAAATGGTTACTAGTTAGCCCAAAACAATTCAACCGTATTTACAACAATTATGATCTTTGACTCATTACCAAACCCAACCAACTTTGATATAAAAATATAAATATGTAACAACTAATGCACCTCTTATCATACCCGAAAACTTAAAAAGGCAATCCCATTAAACTTGCCGGTTTCTGGAAACTTGAGACAATCAATTTCAGTAATGGTTCCACATCCTTCAAAGAAACTTCGGATATCATCCACGGTTGAGTAGTATGGAATGCCTCCAACATACACCTTCGTAGAATTACTCTCATCTTCTTTACTGCATGATATTTACCTCAAAAGGTCAATAAAAAAATATGGCTTAAAACTTCAAAAAAATTTAAAACTATTTTTAAACTTCAAATCGTTCACATTTTTCCTCATTCTTTTCGACATGATGTTTTGAACCTCCCATGATACTGAAACTACTTACAACTTAGTGTAAACATCATCTATGTTTCATAGTAGTCTCAAAGGGAACACTTGAATGTGCGTGTAAAGTAGGGCTGAGCATCAAAGGTCCAAAACCGAACCGGACCGAAAAAACCGACCGAACCGACAAAAACCGAGCCGAACCGACGGCCCGTCGGTTCGGTTTCGGTTTCATGTTTTATATGTTTTCGGTTTCGGTTCGGTTCGACCCAAAACCGACAAAAACATACGTAAACACACCTAAACCGAACCGAACCGACGGCCCGACATAATGCCAAATTTTAGCTTTTAGCGTCTGCCGAAACTTGATATGATTTTCTGATTATTTACCAGAAGTATGTAAGAGGTTGTTTTAGGCACATTGATTAATAAGAATCAAAAAGTTGCAGAACTATCTCATGTAAATCATGCTACTGCATTAGGAATTGTTATTTGACACTCACACTACCCCATTATTAAAGACATAAACAATCATTTTCATTAACAGAATACAAAAGAAAATTTCAGCAGATAACGAAAACTTTAAATAACACAACAGCACATCTTCATCAAAAATGTTTATGATTATCTGCTCAACTCAGGGTGAAAGAGCATTTGTTTTACGCCAAAATGCCAAATAACTCTCTCATTCACACACTTGATATCATTTGGGCTAACTGCTGTTCGTACTTTTGAATAAGCAGTTTGAGAGTTGCTTGTTCAAACTGCTTATCTACTTCGAATTACATCACCACTACTAAAATCCTCAAATAAACATAACTCCTAAAAAATTAAACACCCCCTATTATATTTCGTATATCATAAACAGTTTTGCTACAAATGATTACATGCAAACTTCAATCAAGCAAACACCAAATACAAAACGGGTACTTCAAAACTTGCAAAATTACACCCTTCTTTGCTTATATCTATACTATTGAAAGGCATTTTCAACATGAACAGCGTTTATATACATGGATGGCGTAAAAAGTTTAATACTTGGGTGACATACACCTACATTATGATTATCCCAAGAATTAGCACAGCTTCAACATAATAACCTAAATGATCAATAAAAAAAAAAAAAAAACACATACCTAATTTGAGTTTGAGTTTGATTTTGAATCCCAACTTCCACAATTTGTTCTTCACTTGCCACAATTTCTTTCTGCACATTTTCTATTTTCATACCATCTTCATTACCATCCTTCTTTACAAGTTTATTTTTCTTATTCTTTTTCTTCTTCTTATTATTATTACTCTTTTTGCTCTTACTCACTTCACCTTCATCTTTTTCCCTCTTTCTCTTCTTCAATCCACCATTACCCTCTTCACTTTTTGTCTCAAGAGCACCATCTTTAACCTCTAAAGTTGGTTCACCAGATGGGACTTTAACTCTGCGAATTTCTCTTTTGGAAAGTTTGGGTTTTTGGGTAGCTGAAGTCAATAAAGATTTGAATGATTCTTCTGATTTGGTTAATGATTCTGCTAATTGGGTTCTTAGTTTTTGTTTTAGTTTCTTGTTTGATAAAACCATTGTTTTGTTTTGTTTGATGATGGAGGCGATGTTTGTTGTTTTGGGAAGTGAAGAACAAAACCCCCCCTAAAACTAAAACCCTGTTTTTTTTCTTTTTTGTTTGGGTGAATGTTTCATGTGTGGTTTTTATTTGGACCTTCAAGTTTTGTTTTCAGTGCAAAATAAGTCCTTTTTTTTTTAACTTTTTAATTTTCATACCCTGTGAGTTGGGAGTTTGCACTACAACTTATCGCATGGGTACACGCGCATAACGGTGGTGGTATATACAAACTTTAAATAGTTACACTTATAAACTTCTTGTTTTTTTTTGACCTAATGAAACTTTTAAAAATTTAATTGTAATCATCAAAAAAAATTATAAATTGAGCTGAAAAATAATGAATGTTTAAGTATTAAAAATATTTAAATTATATTAATCTAATGATAAAAAGACGACTAAGATAAGAAGTGCTTATTAATCATATTAGATTTGTAGTTTCATGTATGCATATCAAGCTAATCGTAGTGGGCGTGATCCCTCACTGAGTGAGAGGTGGCTCACGCACGAGCCTCATACCAGTGATGTCGAACACGCAGAAGGAAGGCAAAAACGTAGGAGGAAAGGTAAGTGGCTCACATTTGGTGAGCTTGAAAAGTTATGGGGCCTATTTCAAAATCTATCTGTCGGTTTGTTTATAAAAATAATAAATAAATAAATAAATAAAATAAAATTACGCTACCTTATTTTTCGACTATAAATACCTTCAAACTTCACAATTTTTATACATGTCTTATCATATTTTTACTTAAACAACATATATTTTATTCCTTATTATTCAAATAAATTCTGAAACATTTTTGTTCATCAACTCGAAAGAAAATCAAGAAGTTGTTAGCCGGGACTTGAATTTTACTAGAAGAGCGGTGTCGTTTATTAAGAATTTACGATGAGCAAATCGAATGGCGAGGAACATGATAATGCGAGATCGTTATGGTGCTCATGACCGTTTAGTCGCTGCCTATTTTAGTGAGAACCATATGGGTACGATGCATATACATTCCGGAAGAGGTTCTCAATGAGTCGCCACCTTTTCAACTAGATAGTTCGGGAGATAACGATTCACTGTCCATTATTTCGTAATAATATTGACTGTACCAGAAGAGAAAGGCATTTCCCCATTGATGAAGTGAACCATCGTAATTTGTCAATTGGCATACGGCACGAGTGAGAAAACTTCTCATCTATCTCTTGATTATTATTGTAATTATGTTTGGACCAGAGTATTTGAGGAAACCCACTATGATTGATGTTTTAAAGCTTTATCGGCATCACGAAGAAATGCATGGGTTTCCGGGGATGTTAGGAAGCCCTGACTGTACAGATTGGGAGTAGTTTGATTATCCGAACGCATATAAAGGGCAATATTGTAGACGTGATCATGGTCCGAGTCGATTCATTTTGCTGGAAGTTTTGTGTCACAAGACTTATGGATATAGCATGCTTTCTTTGGTGTTTATGGGTCGAACAATGACATCCACGTTTTAAAGCAAACCCCTTTATTTAACGATCTCAAAGAAGGAAAAGCACCATAGATTCTGTTTGTGGCTAACGGCGTAATTTACTCATGGGGATACTATCTTGTTGGCGGGATATATCCGGAATTGGCGACACTCGTTAAGACGATTGCAGAACCAACTAATGATGACTACAAGCGAATAAGGTATAAGCAAATGTAGGAATCGGGAATAAAAGATGTGGAACGAACGTTTGATGTTCTGAAGAAGAAATAGGCTATACTAGCCAATCCCGCACGAGCGATAAAAACAGAAACAACAATGAATATGATGAATAAATGCATCATATTAAATAATATGGTTCGAATAGACAAAGGAAATGCGATATCTCCCGATTGGTACCCGGAGGAAGCACATCAACTGAACGACCTCTTACGATCCGATGAACAAGTGCGACAAGTTATGAGGCAAATCAAATTGTCACAAGCGCATCAAAACCTTCATGCCGATTTGGTCGAACAGTTGGCTCGTATTGTTAAATTTCAATTTTAAATGTAATATTTATAATATTCGAAGTCTATGTAATGTTTTTAATTTATGAATAAAAGTTTTTAATCTTGTACGTTTACGTTCACATCCACATTTACGTTTTTAGTTTATGAATAAAATTATTTAAATAAAAAAATGGGTATAAATGTGAAGAGAAGGTGACCAGAACGAGTGAAAGATGAGAGGAAGTGAGGGAAAGTAAAAGGAGAGAGAAAGTTGATATGACGCTAATGTGGAAGGTGTGGGAAGGTGAACACTCCCTCTAGCCTCAAGATCATGAGATCATATCTTTTCTTGAAGTAAAACTGAACCATCAATTTAGATGTGATTCCCTTCTGTTCTTAGTTGGATTTAAGTATATAAAAGTAGTGATTTCCTCATGCTATTGAAATTTTTGGATCTATACGTATTTTAAATGATGAACGTTATGATGGTTATGTGACCGTGTGACCACCATCCGAAATAAGCTTTTACAAATACTAGAGACTCGAAGTTAGAGATAAATGATGTTAGTCATGAAACTCATATATTGGAACTCAAACGTTGGTTATGCTATTCATGTTGTGTCATATAAAAGCTACACGTAATTATCAGAATGAAGATTATTGTATAGGTTTTGTATAGAAGTAACACACTTCGAACTGATGATGGTAGTATGGAACTTAAGGAATTAATGGCATTTTGTACCAAATTGAAACAATAGTTTGATGACTTGAAGCAGATAACTTCTTCTCAACAAACTCATATCACAAAGTTGGAGAAAAAGATCAGGAAGCTTGAGGGGAAGAAGAAATCCATATCACATGGCTGAAAAGATTGTATAAGGTCGGATTATCTGCTAGAGTCATTTCCTCTGATGATGAACTTGATTTGGAGGATGAATCTAAACAAGGGAGGAATAATGAGGATGAGGAGATGATATATGATGATACAGATGTTATGGAAACAGATTTGGGTGATGCTGATGTTAATGATTTGGTTTTTGATGATATGAATGATGAGAATGTTGTTGAAAAGCAGTCTAAAGAAACAATTATTGGAGAGCTAGTTACTACTACTAGTGTATATGTTTCTGCTGCTAGTGCAAATATTGAGTCAGTTAGTGCTGCTGGTTCAAAAGTTACAACTGCTGAAAATAGTGTTGTTGTCATAACTACAACAACTGCTACCACAACAACAACAGAAGATCCAACTGTTGATGATCTTACATTGGCTCAAACTCTAAAAGAATTAAGTAACTCCAAACCAAAGGCAAAAGGATTTGTCATTCAAGAGCCAAGTGTAACTACAACAACTATGCCTAAAATCTCATCAGAAGCTCCACAGGGCAAAGGAAAAGGGATTTGTAACAACCCGCATTTTCGGGTTTGTAGGACCTTGTTTTTACATCAACCTTACGCGTTTACCCACGTTACCACAAGATGAACACACATAAAACCCAAACACAAGATATGCGTAAAGATTAAGAAGAAGAAAGGAAAGTGGTGACTTGAATGTATGATATGTCGTTTATGTTAGAGAGAAAAAGATGAAGAAAAAACTTGTATTACTTGAAAGAAAAACACACACAAAACACACTCAAGCACACCCCTCAAATGACCATTTGAGGGGTATTTATACTTCCTTACATATGCCCTAATGGGCTTTGGGATGGGCTTGGATTGGACTTGGATTGGATGACAACTTATACAAGGCTAGCTAAACATAACATTTAGCCATTTAGCTTAGCCCAATCCATGAGCCTGTCGACTATTCTAGCACGATATCTGACACACGTTACAAAGTTCCTAAACGTGAATGACCATCACTTCTAATAAAAATGTTACGGCTAACAGGGTTACTTTTCATATTTTTGAAAAGTTACTATTCACTTTTACTATTCATCCAGTAAAAAAATTTATTTTTATTTTACCATAATGACAAGATAAATGAAACTCGACAAGTCGTCCTGATGACGTACGTTGAATCCATTCAGAACCGATTTCACAAAACCGTGTCCGAGAATTACTTTAGGGTTTAAACGTCATTCGGGCATCCCGATATATCCATAAAACACTATAAACATTAGAAATATGTATTTCTACCATTTTACGACAATTCCACAAGTTTTGGAATTTTACGTTTTCCAGTTCTGCGTTTTACGCGAAATACGCGTTTTTGACCCGCCTTTCCAGCTTTAAACAGCGTTTAAGCAACCCGATGGAACTTAACACTCATTTTATATTTTATTATGGAGTATAATGATAAGTTTAATCATTTCTATAAGTTTCATATTTTTAGGATACCCAATTTTAAGTTTCATGACATAACGACTTATAGTTAGCGATTTTCGGAACAAAACTGACTCCGTAAATAAGATAATACCAAATTTTAACCATATAGTCATCCAAGATAAGATATGAACGAAATTTATGACTAGTTAAAAGCCTTGTTGGCTTGAGATAAAGCCTTGATGAGATTTGATCATTACATATGTTATACTTAGCTAGTAAGTCTTCCAAAGTCATATACAAATTTGATACTTCTTACACATTCATTATAATCAAGTAGCAAAGTCAAGAAAACACTCTCATCTCTTCCTAAGGAAGTCACAAAGGCACATGACATGTCTTAGTTAAATCTAGCACAAGATC
The DNA here is from genome assembly GCA_019973895.1 of Chrysanthemum seticuspe. Classification (NCBI taxonomy): domain Eukaryota; kingdom Viridiplantae; phylum Streptophyta; class Magnoliopsida; order Asterales; family Asteraceae; genus Chrysanthemum; species Chrysanthemum seticuspe. The sequence goes on from BPTQ01000004.1 coordinate 102,867,862, forward strand.
ACTACACATTGCAAACTTAATGTCTAAGTTTTGTCTAATCTTACAACACATATTTTACTTAGTAAGTAAGAAAGATGATTCATGTGACTAGTTGTAACCACCCGCATTTTTAGGTTACTTTTCATTTTCGAGAATTTACTATTCACTTTTACTATTCACATTTACTATTCACTTTCACTATTCATCCGTAAAACTTTTATTTCACATTCTCGTAAGATAAATTATTTTAGTAATGACCTGAGAATTCGACCATCGTTAGATCATTTTCGCAAAAGTTATTAAGTAAATATCGTTTTAAAGTTTCGTTTTGGACGGTCCACCGTTTAAACATCACGCGCTTAACGAAAATCAACCCTGATAATTTTCCTCGCATCAGATAAATTTTTAGATCATTCATGATTAATTTGAGAATTTTTAAGAATTATTACTTTTAATATTACCAAATAAGCCCAGCGCAGAACAAAACTAAACTTACGTTTTAAACAATTCTACTTACATCCAGACTTAACGATTCCTGCACTGTGTTTCTAATATGTTTTTGAAACTTTTACATTTTTTGTAAAAGTCAAACATATTTCCCTCCTCCTTTGACCATAAAGGAATTAACCTTGTACGTTCTACATTTTTGCTTAAATCGCGTAACTTTTAAACTTCACGAATAACTGTAAAGTTATCCCGCGTATGACGAAAACCACATTTTGACATATCATATCACTTTTAGACTAATTTTATTCTACTCTAAATAAATTCACGGTCGTTTCCCTGAAATTTCGTTCTTTTCTGATAAACTGCGAATTACGCGTTTTTGACCCGTATTTCCAGCTTTAACTAGCGTTTCTGCACCCAATGAGACTTATCACCCATTTTATATTTTTAGATGGAGTATAATGATGAGTTTCATCATTCCTACAAGTTTCGTATTTTTACGATACCCGGTTTTACGTTTTATGGCTTAACGGCTTACTATTAGCGATTAACGGAACCAAAACTCACTCCGTAACCAAGATAATACCAAAACTAACCACCTAAGTCATCTTATCTTGTTTAGGCCGACCTAAGGGGGGGGGAGTCATCATTTTGGTGGCATCATCCTAACCATGGTACATTTAGATCTTTACAAGTGTCCTAACTTAACCATGGTTAATATTTAACCCAATATATGGTTAACCAAACTTGCCCTCCTATAAACAGGAAGTAAAATACATCCTAAAGACCTCCACAATCTGTTCTTGGTCGTTCATATCATAAATCCTTCACATCTTCCATTATTTGATCTATAAACTCCAAGTTTATGCAAGGAAGTTCCAAAGATCAAGCTACTTCATCAAATCTCTAGCAAGTTTAAGTGATCTTCTTGAGTTTAAATCCACTCAAGTCACTTAGTACTTCATCACCAACTCTTCAATTTTGCAAGGGTGCCAAGGTGTGGAAAGCTAGCTCAATCCAAAGTCTTAAGCGATCAATCAAAGTCCGATCCTTACTAGTTACTCCTTTCTTTATTGAAAGCCAAAAGTTGTAAGAAACTTATCACCACCATCATCTCATCTTTATTATTCATAATCTTAACTATTTCATACTATATATATAGTTACTATGTTGATTCATGATGTACATATACTCAATCACTTGTTTTAATTCACATATTGTCATAAAAGTAACAAACTAGTAAACTAGTCATATTCTACACATGTGAGACCATTAAAAACAGTAACATAAGGACTTTCTAACTTACATAATATGGTAGACAAGATAAAAAGGTAAACATAGCAATTTGAATCACCCGAAACGGACAAACGAGTCAAAAGTTATAGCCAAAAGAAGTTAGCAAAACCAAAACGCCGAAACTGCCAATAGCTTGCTGTTTTGAGTTCTGCCATTCTAAAAATGGTACTTCTGGTCCGAATCATCAAAAAGTTAAAACACGAAAGTTGTCCGGAACGCCGTTTTCCTTCAATTTCAAAGAAGCTCGGACCTTGAAAACGCATAAACAGGCCATTAATTTTCATAAACAGAAACTGCCCTATATTTAGTCTCATAACTATACTTTTGTCAGAACTAAAAACAAACCAAGAGGCCTAATGGCCATAAGCCAAGACCACGGCTACGGCTAATGTCAAAGCTAAGTCTCAAGACCATGGTAGTCAAGACCAAAGTCACGGCAAGGCCATGGCTAAAGCCTTAAGGCTTGTTTACCCAAGACCGTTAACTAAGGTGATCATATTTATGAAAACGACGAGAACTTGTAAAAACTAGATACTTATTAAAAACATGATAAACTTTATGTTATAAATCTTCACTCAAAACATATGTTGTATCTACTAAGTGCTACAAAAGTAGGGAGCTTCATGTGAGGGGTTTCATTTGAGTAAAACGTATCGACGAGTTGCTGGATTTACGATTTAAAGTGTCCTAGCTCCTCGAACGTTTACTGTATGACCTCTGAATTATGATGGCCCGAACGGTAGTACGATATCTATAAGCTAAATACGTTTTCACATATTAAAGATCTTTCTATAAACATCATATGATAATTGACTACATCATGATCAACATAGGAATATATATATATATAGGATGGTTTATGTTTCCTTAAACATTATTCCAAACCTAAGTCGCAACATTCTATTTTAGGTTGCTCGTAGAAGTTCCCACGGCATATCCATCATTCTCATTATACATTTGCTATCATTTACTTTTAGGTGAGTTCATAGCCCCACTTTTATTACTTAATTGTTTTACAAACTCTTGGGGGAGATACATGCTTTATTTTAAATCGAACACATTGCTTTCAAACTGTATGCTTATCTGAATGTATTATTTGCACTAAGTACCACTATTGCCAATCTTAAGTCCCTACTATCATGAACCATTAATCACTTGCGAGTGAACGCGAATATTGTGGATAGATCTATTGGGATTGACGAATCCCGTTTGTGTTGACCGGATAGGCAAACAAACGCACTATATTTGAACATCTATAGGTTTATTGGCAAATTACCTATTAGGGCATCGGTTACTATTTTATGACAGCTGTTAACGTTTTCGGTATCATGAGCTTAGTGCAATAATAATATCTGTTTTCAACATTATGGGTGTATAACAACGTAACCCACACAAACATTATGTGTTCAACTGATTTCAAACAAACTCTATGAATTTCACTCAACCTTTGTGTTGACAGTTTTAAGCATGTATTTCAGGTCCATATTGTACGAGGCTGGCATGGAGAAGCACGGATACTGAAGAAGGCTATAAATTTTATTATCATTCGAAAACCAATTTAATGTATTATGTAAACTTGGAACCATCTGGGACCTCATTTTTGTAAACTCTGATATTTACATAAATCGAATGATAAATCTTTTAAAACGACTCCATTAGAGTACGTTTTCTATTGTTATGACTGTTGTGCCATGAAGTAACACCCAGTTTGAATTCCGCTGCGTATCACGAAATTGGGGGTGTTACACTAGTAACCTCCTCAAAAGGCTATAAAAAGCCTCTTGATCTTCTCATTTAAACGCCACACACAACACACACAAACATACTCTTCAATTTTCTCTCAACTTCTAGTATTGCTTCAAGTATTCAAGCTTCTACTTAGCTACATCAAATCCTTAGGAAGTTAAGTGATTTCTCTTGAGTTTTAATCCACTCAAGTCACTTAGAAACTTCATCATCAAGCATTCAAGAGTACAAGAGGGTATAAGGTTTTGCTAAAAGGGTGGAAGAATTTTGGAAGCTAGGGTTCTAGTTATAGTCCTAAGTTCTTGGTTCAATTCATTTCTTAATAGAAAGCCTAAAGTTGTAAGAATACTAACCACCACTCTTGATTAACATCATTTATATGTTTCTTATTCTTATTCCATGCTATATATGCTCATGTATTGGATCATGATGTACAAAACCTTTAAAAACAAGTAGGAAAGCTTATATGCTAATTTAGGATAACTAGTGTAAAAATGATGACCTTTTGTATAATTTTTCTACAAAACCAACTACATATAGACTTGGTAATTTACATATTGATGTAGACACAATTAAAACAAAGACATATCAATTTGGATCACCTAAAACGAGTACACGAGTCAAAAGATACGGCCAAATGAATTTACCAAAACTTCAACAAGAAAGCTGTCAACAAACTTTCTATGACAGAAACATTAAGCACGCAAAACGAGGCACTTCTGGTCCGATTCATCAAAAAGCTAAAACACGAAAGTTGTCCGGAACGACTTTTTTTTCAAAAACTCAGGAGCACGGATCATAAAAACGCACGACCTGGGCTGTGGAGATGGACCTGTTTAAACCCAAGCCTTTTGAAACTTTCCAAAACTTTTTCCTAAATACCTTAGTTCCCGGCCTCGCTAAACCACGAAACTTTGTAGCTTTCTTATTATACTTTTGAATATTAGATCCATCAAATAAAATGCAACGAAAAAGTATTTTCTCAAGTGACGGGAAAAATGACCATTTTACCATTTTCCGCCAATTTAACCAAACTTCATTTTTGACCATATTCATAAGTTATGAACACTAATAATCAACGTGAACTTGTAAAAACTAGTTACTTACCAAAAACATGATGATATAACAATGTTTATTCAAAACTAGGCTTTATTAAGTTCATTCCAACTTTCGGGATTGTGTTTATCACATGTGAAAACCCGATTTTCACATATGAAACTATACTCCAAACCAATAAGACTTCACATATGAAACCAAACTTATAGCCATTATGATTTCCTAATCATAACCAAACAAACATGTAACTTATGTTTGCAAACCATATGGACATTTTCGACACTTATGATATATAAGCAAAACATATGTTTTATCTACTAAGTGCTACAATACTAGGGAGCTTCATGTGAGGGGTTTCATTTGGGTAAAACGTATCGACGAGTTGCTGAATTTACGAATTAAAGTGTCCTAGCTCCTCAAACGTTTACTACATGACCTATGAATTATGATGGCCCGAACGGTAGTACGAGATATATAAACTATAACTGTTTCATAAACCACTTCAACAAACATACACTAAACCACTAAAGTACTACATCATGATCAATATAAAGACGTATATAGGCTTGTTATTCCTTTCGCGTCATTATTTCAAACCTAAGTCGCAACATCCTATTCTAGGTTGTTCGTAGAAGTTCTCACGGCATATCCATCATTCTCATTATACATTTGATATCATTTACTCTGAGGTGAGTTCATAGCCCCACTTTCTATTATTTAATTGTTTTACAAACCCTTGGGGGAGATACATGCTTTATTTTAAACCGAACACTGCTTTCAAACTGTATACTTATCTGATTGTTTTATTTGCACTAAGTTACCGCATTTGCCAAACTTAAGTCCCTAAATCATAAATCATTAATCACGAGTGAAGTGAGCGCGAATATTGTGGATAGATTTATCGGGATTGATGAATCCCGTTTGTGTTGACCGGGTAGGCAAACAAACGCACTATATTTGAGTACATTAGGTAAAACGGCAATTTTACCTATTAGAGCACGTACCAACAGTTTCACCAATTAATTTTGGAGCAAGTTAACGCCTTGATTGCATGATGCTTAGTGAAATAATAACTGTTTTGTTTTCAACATTATGGGTGTATAACAACGTAACCCACACAAACATTATGTGTTCAACTTTTAACAATAAACCTATGGATTCACTCAACCTTTGTGTTGACAGTTTTAAGCATGTATTTCAGATCCATATTGTACGAGGCTGGCACGGAGAAGCACGAATACTCAAGAAGGCTATAAATTTTATTATCATTCGAAAATCAATTTAATGTATTTTGTAAACTTGGAACCATTTGGGACCTCATCTTTGTAAACTCTGATATTTATATAAATCGAATGATAAATCTTTTAAAACGACTCCATTAGAGTTCGTTTTCTATTGTTATGACTGTTGTGCTGTGAAGTAACACCCAGTTTGAATTCCGCTGCGTATCACGAAGTTGGGGGTGTTACAGATTGGTATCAGAGCCTTAATTATAGAGAAACGGGTCTAATTGTGACCTAAACTATAACTACTTTTACAAACAAAAACATTTTATAGCCTTCCGTTTTTCGTGCCTTCCATCCTCCAGACGATTATGTAACTTTTAAGCATTTTAAGCTACACAAACACACTTGTATATTGATATATACACTCGACATAATTTCAATCATAAACGATGTACTAAACATATATGCGTATGCCTATTCTAAGGCGTTACGGCACAATCGTATTTTCCTAATCTCCCAATCATGCATCTACTCGTGCATTTTAGGATTACGAAACTTTATACAAGACATTGTAACTTATTACAATGGTCTTTCCTACTTCCCAGACATTGTGAGATACAATGGTCTCATTCATTTTTCAAGACACTGTGAGATACAGTGGTCTCTATTACACTCTCAGACATTGTAAATCCTACAGTGGTCTCTATTACATTCTCAGACACTGTAAATCCTACAGTGGTTTCTATTACATTCTCAGACACTGTAAATCCAACAGTGGTCTCAATTACATCCCCAGACACTGTAATGAAGCAATTAACTCATTTATTCCTTAGACATTGTGAGTTACACAATGATCTCTTCAACTATTTCTTAGACATTGTGAGTTGCACAATGGTCTCTATTATTTCCTAGACATTGTGAGTTACACAATTGTCTCAACTACTTCTCAGACATTGTGAGTTACACAATGGTCTTATTTACTTCACAGACATTGTAAGTTATACAAAGTCTCTAGAAATTATCTTATAAACCTTATATGATATTGTTTTACATGAAACCCGTCACAGTTTATCAATTTCCCTAATGGAAATACAAGAAATAGGATTTCTAAAGGACAAACTGATTCATCATCTACAAAAGCTGAAGTTCAACAACTTTCTCTACATTCATCAAAGTCTTATTTTGAAACCTTCAATGTTAAAAGTTCGTGATTCTAGCCAAGTATGGACTATTTTAGAATTACTTAAAACTTCCTTTCCATACGTATCTACCCATACTATCTTCTATGCAATGGAATGTGAAAACATAGGTTACAAGTCTTTTATAGCCGGGACTTGCAACTGAATGGTTTGATATCACCTTTGCTTTGTGGATATTTTCTCAAAAGCTATGGACATATCACAAGTATACCTAATTTAGGTATTTGGAAAATTTATCGAACCTCGGCTAAATATAGTCTAGTCACCTACATTTAACCTAGGGACAGTGGAACATAGTCTGACTAACTATGTTCGACTTAAATTTTTCAAACACTGAGAATAGTTATACAAGGGTTATATTCAGGTTAATTTCCTACTTAAACTCGATAAACCACCAGAATTCATTAAAAAGATCTAGAGACACGATAGTGTCTTACCACTCAGCGAGATCTTAACACTTATTTATACTACTTAATTTCATTCTTGAGAGTTTTCATTCATGAGATAATCCTAACTACTATCTTGGGATAGTCATCAAATCTTCTCGTCATTTCTTAGAAGTACTAGCCTGTTTAGGTTTCAAGGATATCATTCTGCCATAATCCTTTAAAAAACACTTATGATTTTAAAGCAAACTTGACATCTCTACTTAAGAATAATGGTAAGCGTAGCACTACACTCATCTAATCGTCAACATATCACATCATTATCTGAACCCCATTATAAGTCAGTATGTAAAACTTCACAGTACCACGTTTCTTTCAAACACTAGTAGACATAAACACTATACGATATAGCCTTCATCCCGAAACCACCTAAGACATGATCAACTTTGGAAATAGTTTGGATAACCACTTGCCACTAGCAAGACTTTCCCTACAACGACAGTTATCACATCATTACAAACCATTTCACATCAACAATATCTTACACCTTTGATTAACAACAGTTACCCTAACAACAACAAAAACTATTCCATTTGAGGCATTATATCGACGAAAGTGTTAGTTAACCATTTGCTGAACTAAGGTGTTTAGAGATCACCCACGAAACAACTAAGGAAACCATACAAATACAAATTAGGCTCCATGCCGCACACTATCATCAGAAACAAAAATTACATAGATGTAAGGCGTTAAAATTTAACAAAAACTCCATGTTAGAAATTAAGGTTTTCTTGAAAGCCTCGATACAATAAGATATGATTCGTTTTGAGAATTGGGAAAATCCAAACTTGAGGTATATTGGACTCTATAAGATTTTAACAAAACCCTTTAGATTATCAACTTAAGCCACTACCAAAAACATAGAATGGTACATAACACATTCTATGACCAGAAACTTGAGAACGCAAAGATTAGAATTCGGCGCATATACCTACATTTTCCTAGACACTTCACCATCGAATAACACACATTGAATTCCGGGATGGAATTCCCATTAAGGTGGTGAGACTGTAACAACCCCCATTTTCGGGTTACTTTTCATATTTTTGAAAAGTTACTATTCACTTTTACTATTCACTTTTACTATTCATCCCGTAAAAAAATTTATTTTTATTTTACCATAATGACAAGATAAATGAAACTCGACAAGTCGTCCTGACGACGTACGTTGAATCCATTCAGAACCGATTTCACAAAACCGTGTCCGAGAATTACTTTAGGGTTTAAACGTCATTCGGGCATCCCGATATATCCATAAAATACTATAAACATTAGAAATATGTATTTCTACCATTTTACGACAATTCCACAAGTTTTGGAATTTTACGTTTTCCAGTTCTGCGTTTTACGTGAAATACGCGTTTTTGACCCGCGTTTCCAGCTTTAAATAGCGTTTAAGCATCCCGATGGAACTTAACACTCATTTTATATTTTATTATGGAGTATAATGATAAGTTTAATCATTTCTATAAGTTTCATATTTTTAGGATACCCAGTTTTAAGTTTCATGACATAACGACTTACAATTAGCTATTTTCGGGACAAAACTGACTCCGTAAATAAGATAATACCAAATTTTAACCATATAGTCATCCAAGATAAGATATGAACGAAATTTATGACTAGTTAAAAGCCTTGTTGGCTTGAGATAAAGCCTTGACGAGATTTGATCATTACATATGTTATACTTAGCTAGTAAGTCTTCAAAAGTCATATACAAATTTGATACTTCTTACACATTCATTATAATCAAGTAGCAAAGTCAAGAAAACACTCTCATCTCTTCCTAAGGAAGTCACAAAGGCACATGGCATGTCTTAGTTAAATCTAGCACAAGATCACTACACATTGCAAACTTAATGTCTAAGTTTTGTCTAATCTTGCAACACATATTTTACTTAGTAAGTAAGAAAGATGATTCATGTGACTAGTAACCTCCTAAAAAGGCTATAAAAAGCCTCTTGATCTTCTCATTTAAACGCCACACACAACACACACAAACATACTCTTCAATTTTCTCTCAACTTCTAGTATTGCTTCAAGTATTCAAGCTTCTAGTTAGCTACATCAAATCCTTAGGAAGTTAAGTGATTTCTCTTGAGTTTTAATCCACTCAAGTCACTTAGAAACTTCATCATCAAGCATTCAAGAGTACAAGAGGGTATAAGATTTTGCTAAAAGGGTGGAAGAATTTTGGAAGCTAGGGTTCTAGTTATAGTCCTAAGTTCTTGGTTCAATTTATTTCTTAATAGAAAGCCTAAAGTTGTAAGAATACTAACCACCACTCTTGATTAACATCATTTATATGTTTCTTATTCTTATTCCATGCTATATATGCTCATGTATTGGATCATGATTGTAGGATATTAGTTTTCACATACACATCAAATCATAACACAAAGTTGCGTATGAATGGAATTCTAGAGAGAGAAAGTTAGAGGTTTAGGGAACTTAGTGAGAGAAAGTGAAAGATATTATTATGAGCTCCAACTCTCTACCTTGGAAGGTAGAGAGTATTTATAGTCTTACAATAAAACGCCACTCAACGGGCTGTGGATCAGGCATACAGTGGGTAAAGACCCGTCCGTCCTCCACGGTGTTACTTAACTAAATACTACTTGACTTAAAAGAACTACGACTACGAGCTTTCTAACGATTACATATACTTGAGGTGACCGACTCTTTAATACCTGGAATTTCTAATTCCTAACAATCTCCCCCTAAGGGAGGTCACCTCAATCATGTACTAAAATTACATTGAACACAAATAGATATTACATTAACAGTTGTTCTTGCATTCTTGATGTAGTCCTTTGCTCCTAAGCTCGTAGTCATTAATTCTTCACATTGCATGTTTGGTTACTCCAAGTGGAGGTCTTTTACTGATCCACGTGATAATAAATTTGAGCCAGCATTTTAGATCATCAGCTATCAAAAATCTCTGAGACATCCTTTGTGGTGTTGGTATTATTTGATGTTGTGACTTTAGGACCGACATGCTCACATTCTGGATCATGAAATCTTCTCATCAGAGTAGCGGAAGCTTTCGTTAATTCATGATATTGGCAGCAGCGTAGCAGAAGCATGGAGTGAAAATATCAGAGTCATTGATGCACTTATCATGATTTCTTTTGAGATGAATGTGTAGTGTGAGCATGCGGCTATGGATTGACCGCTTCATTCTGATCAGCTGCAAACGTAGGATGTACCTGCATAAAACAGTTAGCAATAAAGCACACGAAAGTGTCTTTGATCACTTTCGTTGAATTGAGGTACACGGCCCACGGTTCCCCGTTGATCAGTACAAGTACTGCCTGTGATCAGGTAGGATTCCTAAGAATCTCCTTGACAGGGTTTCGCAGCTGTTCTAGCTATTCTCAAACCGGAACATCTCAAAGAAGACAACACGGAGTGAGTGAACCAGCGAATTTAAGTCCACTGATTGATGAAAAGAGATTTGAAAAACAATCGTGTATTGCTCAATAGAAATTGTTTTTGCAATACAACGAAGGTTTTATTGAAAATCAATTATCAATCATAAAAACACCTTTTGGTTTGAAAAATGAGTACACGGTGGATGTGCTAAAGAAAAGAGTTATTAAGCACAAAGACCGGTTTTTCAAAGGTATCCGTCAATCCATAACCTGAACCAGGATTGATTCAAAAGATTGAATCGCCCCATTGTTTCTGTTCAGTTGTCACATGGTTGATCTATATAATAGATCTCACATGCCACCTACCAGGAGCTTGTTTGATGATGGCTCCAGAAGGTTTTCCATCTTCATTGTGAATATGTTTACACATCACTCAGATGTTCTGGCAATACCACAAGGATAATGCGTAGAACTCAAGATATAATCTCTCTTTTCACATTGTGTGAAACAGAGAGTCTTCATTGAAAGAGTCCTAGTGAGATTTATCGATGATCTCGTGGCTCTAGACTCAATTTGTGCATATTTGGATCCTGTGCCGGAGACTAGGGAGAGGGTCTCCTTCTTCAATATCAACAATCTCTAAGAGAAAGTCGATAGATAATGTCGGTTCCCCGTGAGAATGAAACAAGTCCTTTTAAGAGGAACTTGAGTGGTTTGGAAAGTTGAAGTGTAGTGCGTCACTGGGTCCATGACGTCTTGTCTTCAATACCGATGTTACCATCAGTAGCATATGAATTGAACCCGGTTTCTGCCCTAAGGTTGAATAAATGGAGGGCTATTTGTTTTCACCCTTTTTCTCATTCAATTCTTTTTAATTATTCAACCCCTTCAGTGCTTACCGAGACTTCATAGCAAGAACCTTGTTGGGTTTGTTCAAGTACTTGCTCTGTCTCAGTCCACACTCTTCCCATATCTCACTTTTCTCCTTTTATCATCATACCTAAGGACTTCTACACTAACTAGTGGATTGTCCCTGGGTAGATCCCTCCGGTTCTGGCGGATCTTGGGAACCAATACCTAACCTTATCATCCTTATATCACCGTACATAAAGTAAAGTTGGTCGGTCTATTTGGTATTGTTCATCTGCCATTGGAACCCATTGAAAACCATTTAAAAATCAATCCAGATACTTGTGATATATTATCAAAACATTTTGTACCTGAATTGTTTTTGATATTTTTAGAATAAGTGATCCCCCTCAACATGTGCATCAAATGTTTGAAATCGTTTTGCACACGGAGGCAAGAGGAAGAAATTACTTCTTTGATTACCATTTTCTAAAAGATATCACCATCACTTCCTTGATCAAATCAAGTAGATATAGCATTTCCGGGAAGGATGAGGTTTCCATAAATTTGCTCCCCCTCAATATGTGCCTCGAGGTTTGAAAAGAGTTTTGCACATACTAGAGGGAACCTGCACATTGAGATAAATGATCACGTTTCAAATCATAGGTTTAAGATAGATGCTCCCCCTCAACATGTGCATTGAAAATTTGAAATCGTTTGTCACATGTGGGAAGGACAGCATGTACATCCTTATAAAACCATTTACCGAATTATTAGTTTAAATCCAATTTAAATCACACATTCTCCCCCGATCACAATTATCAAATCATTTGAGATTTGTGATCTCTTATAGATTTAAATTGATTTTGAAAGCTTTTAAGGAGAATTGTGACTTGATTATGAAAGCGTTTTAACTGATAAGGATCAGATTTTAAGACTTTAAACTCCATTGATAAAACATGCATGTACATCTTTTGAAAAACAATTTAATGCCAAATAACTTTTTAATTTAATTGAAATCATTCTCCCCCTCAATCAATGACATAGGTTGTTGATTGAGAGATAGAGATTTTGACAAATAAGTCCTGATGATTATCAAAAATAGAGACCGAGTTATTTTTCAAAGCAGTTAGTTTTCAGCAGATGAATGTTTATAGAATCAGAGCATTGAATTTTGAAAACATGATAAAGTATGACTCTGTTCTTTCTTTGAAAAACGGGTTACTGCCTGAAATGACAGTAAGCCATTGTTTCTCTTTCTCCCAAAAATAATTTTTTGATTTTTTTTATTTTTTTTATTTTTTTTAAAACATTCGAACAACATCTAAAGTCCCGTGTCATTCTTTGAATGACAGCACAAAGACCGTAGATATTATCGAACCGAGAAAAACATGACAATATTTTTGAGGGTTTTTCGAATTTTTCAAATTTTTATGGATTTTGAAGGTTTTATATTTTTCTATTTGATTTTTGAGGGTTTTATAATTTTGTATTTTGATTTTCGAATAGATATATACAAGAGATAGATGAAGATAGACCTTTACTCCTCGTCTTCCTCCTGAAGACGTTTGAGTGTTTCTGGTTGAAGGCTTTTCAAGCCAAGACGTGGAAGAATAAACTCAAAACGTTCTCTTGGAAGAGCTTTGGTGAAGATGTCTGCTAACTGATATTCAGACCTCACAAAATAGAGTTCCACCACACCTTTTTCCACTTGTTCCCTGATGAAATGATGTCGAATGTCGATATGCTTTGCTCTTGAGTGTTGAACATTGTTGCATGAGAGAGTAATAGCACTTTTATTATCACAGTACAGAGGGATTTTGTTGAATTCAAATCCATAGTCAGATAATTGAGATCTCATCCATAAGATTTGAGCACAACAGGATGACATGGCTATGTATTCAGCCTCTGTAGAGGAAATAGAAGTACTCATTTGCTTCTTTGAAGACCAGCTCACAAGCTTATCACCCAAAAACTGAGCACCTCCAGATGTACTTCGACGAGTATCTTGACACCCTGCATGATCAGCATCTGCATAGGCTGTTAGTGACATGCCGGTGTCCTTCGGGTACCAAAGACCCATATTGATGGTTCCTTGGAGATACCGAAAGACCCGTTTAACTGCTTCAAGGTGCTTTTTAGTAGGCTTAGCCTGGTATCTAGCACACATGCAAACAGCGAACAAGATGTCTGGTCTACTAGCAGTGAGGTACATCAGGGATCCAATCATACTACGATATTTTGTTTGGTCAATCATGATCCCTGAGTGGTCCTCATCTAGTTTGGTTCGATCAATCATGGGGGTGTCAACAGGGTCACTTGAATCAAATCCAAATTTCTTTAAGATCTCTGTTGCATATTTAGATTGATTTATGAAAATGCCTCCGGGACTTTGTGAAATTTGTAATCCCAAGAAAAATGACATTTGTCCCATCATTGACATTTGAAATTTTGAACTCATTTCATTTGAAAAACGATCACATTCCATTGGGTCTGTCGAGGCAAAAATAATATCATCAACATAAATTTGAACATGAATTAAATGTTTGCCTGAATTCCTGGTGAACAATGTAGGATCAACTGCTCCTTTGCTAAATTCGGTAGATAGAAGAAACTTTGACAGTGTATCATACCATGCCCTTGGAGCTTGCTTTAAACCGTAAAGAGCCTTCTTCAAACGATAAACGTGAGTAGGATGCTCTTGATTCACAAATCCTTCAGGTTGGCTGACGTAGACGACTTCTTTAAGATCTCCGTTCAGAAATGTCGTCTTCACATCCATCTGATAGACTACCATGTTCTTACTAGCAGCATTAGCCAGAAAGATTCTGATTGCCTCGATTCGAGCAACTGGAGCAAAAGATTCTTCAAAGTCAATACCCTCCTCTTGACGGTATCCTTTAGCAACTAATCGAGCCTTGTTCTTCAACACATCACCATGCTCATCAAGTTTCACTTTGAAGATCCATTTAAGAGCAATAATCATAGCACAGTCTGGAGCAGGTACTAACTCCCATACATCAAGTCGATCAAACTCATGAATTTCATCTTGCATGGCATTGAACCAGCTATCTTCATTCATGGCGGTTTTAACATCTTTTGGTTCGATCTTAGATAGTACGGAGTTGAAGAAGCACCATAAGGCATCGGTTGCAAGTTGTTTCCGTGTTGATACAGGACGAGAGGGATTTCCAATGATGTTGTCTAGTGGATGATCGTGAGTCCATTTTCTAAGGTGTTCATGTGGCAGTTGTTGAGGGACTGAGGTAGCAGAGTCGATGTCTCCTGAAGAAGATGGTTATGATGATGATTCAGGAGCAAATATGTTTTCAAATAGAGCATCTTCAGGAGTAGCAAAGGGATTAACTTCATCATTGATGCCAGAAACAGTTCCATGATGTACATTTAAAGAATGATGATTTGTTGATGAGACGGAAGGATCAGCAGTAGGCGCTTCTTGACTTAAAGATATTGAGACTGAGGGATTGACTTCATTCACAGGAATATGAGCAGCCTCTGTTGTAGGGATCAACACCTCATTAGTACTTGGATCATAAAGTTCATCAAACATAGGATCAAACAATTTCTTTAAATCATCTTCAGATGGAGGTACATATGGAGTTTCTTGAGAGGAGTTTGGAACAATGGATGAACCAATGGGACTGTTTTGAAGTGCGGGTCCTGAACTGGAGTGTCCAGGAGCCATTTGACCGGTCAGCTCATCAAACGTAACGTGAATTGTTTCCATGATATTTCGGGTTCTTTTGTTGTAGATTCGGTATCCCTTTTTGTTTGGTGCATATCCTACAAATACTCCAATGTCTGCTTTAGCTCTAAGTTTTCCTAAGTCTTGACCCTCATTAGTTGGATAACATAGTGCACCAAACACACGAAGGAAAGAGAGATTAGGTTTTCTGTTGTGGACAAGTTCATATGGAGTTTTTCCATGAACAATGTGAATCAGGGAACGATTTTGTGTGTAGCATGCAGTGGCAATTGCTTCAGCCCAGAGAAACATTGGAACCTTTGAGTAAATCAACATTGTTCTAGCGGCTTCAACAAGAGTTCAATTTCGTCTTTCAACTACACCGTTCTGTTGAGGAGTTCGTGGAACACTTCTTTGATGGCTGATTCCAACGCTTTCATAGAATTCACTAAGTTGTTTGTTGACAAACTCAGTTCCATTGTCTGTTCTGACAATTCTGACGGTTTTGTTAAGTCGAACCTGCAGCTGTTTGATGAGTTTGATGATGATATCAGGAGTTTCATCCTTTGTCCTTAAGAACTTGACCCAGGTGAATCCAGAGTAATCATCAACCACAACTAACACATATTTCTTTCCAAAGATATTCTGCACCCTCATTGGTCCACATAAATCCATATGAATCATATGAAGAACTTATGTGACAGAGTTAGTAGGTTTGGGTTTATGGGCATACTTCTTGCTTTTTCCCAATTGACATGCTGAACAAAGATGATCCT
Source organism: Chrysanthemum seticuspe (assembly GCA_019973895.1). Classification (NCBI taxonomy): domain Eukaryota; kingdom Viridiplantae; phylum Streptophyta; class Magnoliopsida; order Asterales; family Asteraceae; genus Chrysanthemum; species Chrysanthemum seticuspe. The sequence continues at coordinate 102,883,962 of BPTQ01000004.1, forward strand.
TTTCATACTTGAGTCTAGGTAAACCTACAACTAAGTCCTTTCTGGTGAGATCATTGATGGTGCCGAAGTTCAGGTGATTGAGACGACGATGCCATAGCCATGACTTTGTTTTAGAAGCCTTTGACAGCAAGCAAATTGGAGAAGACTTCATCATATCTTCGATGGAGATGGTGTATAGATTTGAACCATGCGAACCTCTTAAAAGTTCCTTACCATCAAGTTCTCTAACGAAGCAGGTATGTTTTCTGAAGGCTACTTCTAGATCCGAATCGCAGAATTGACCAACAGAGAACAAGTTGTGACCAAGACCTTCTACATAGTAAACTCTGGAGATAACACTTTTGCCAACAACATAGTCTCCATAACCCATAATAGCACCGAAATGATCATTCCCAAATCTAACAGTCCCGATGAATTTGCTCACGAAGTTCATGAGCCGTGACCGGTCGCCAGTCATATGCTTGGAACAGCCTGAGTCCAGGTACCACAGAACGATTTGAACGATCTGCAGTTGAACACAGACAAGAATGGATAACTGGATAATTGGGATCCCCATGCAAGAATGGGTTCCATTTGGTTAGTAACAATGGTTGGAACACCCACATCAGAAATAGAAGCATTCATATCAGAAAATGAGGCAATGGAATCATTGTGAATAGATGCAGTACTAGTGTCTGTATTAGCCCTGTTCACAGTGTGTTCACTTCTTAAGGGAATAGTTCTACCAGTAGGCATCCATTTTCTAGTGGGCATTATCTGATTAGTCTTATGACCAACAGGTATCCAATAATAGCCTATTTTACTGAATGTTCTTCCTGTGGGTTTCCACTGTTTTCTATCTTTCTTTCGTTTTTGCCTTTTAGCCTTCTTAGCATGAATTTTAGCATTAACAATATTAACTGGACAATTAACATCATTAGGCAGAACATTAACACCACATTCATGATTAGAAACAGAATTCAAGCAGACATCAATACAAGGTTTGCAAATAGTATCAGAATTCGAATTAATTACAGTACGCCTATGGCTAATACTAGAATCAACACGATTCGTTTTATTCGGTTCAAACTTAAAGTTCCTAGATTGTTCTTCTACTCTTTTCCAGTGCACATTCTTAGCTTGCGAGGTCCTATCATTCCTTGTATTGTCTTGAGACTTTGACCTGCTCCCTTTAATGTCACTGATTACTTCTGTAGAGGGAATGGGAACATTAGTTGGTTTTACTACTCTTTGCATCACCTGTTTAGATGTGCTGGGATCTGAACTACATGCAGGCACACTAAGGTTCACTTTCTTAAAACTAGAAGTACTGAGATTTGTACTCCTAGAAGGCACACTTGATTTCTCTTTCTTAGCATTGACAGATCTGGAATCTGAACTACTTAAAGGCATACTACGGTTCACATTCAAAACATTGGGAATCGAATGAATATCATACTTGGCATTAGGCATCGAGCATGGAATCAAAGGATTAACTCTCTCACCTAATAACTTTGGGCATATTGTGATCAAGCATTCTAAGAATTCTTGAGATCGTTTGGCATATAAGCATGCATGTCCAATTGCATTATCATGAGGTTTCTCTAACTTATCCTCTTCAACAATCTCACGTAGACATTCTAGGCAATCCTTAAGGGATGAGAAGTATGTTTGAACAACAAGTTTGTTGTTCCTGAGATGAGGAGGGACATATTTCACAGACAAAGCATATTTATTACAAGAGTGAACCTTTGATATACCATTCTCCCCATTGGTCATAGGCATTTTCCCTTTTACCTGACTCTTCAGATTCTCAATTTCCTTTTGCAATGAAGCTATTTGTTCGTTATTTTTGTTATGAGTGACCTTTATTGATTCAAATAACTCATTAAAATGACGTTTAACCTTTTCATTTTCTTCTAGAAAACTTTCATTTTCTTTTTGTAATGCATTTACTAGGTTTTGAAGATGAAACGTTTGAGAAATCTGAGAGTCTAAAGGAGGAGGCATTTGGGAGCCTGTCATATTGTTCGTTTGACCCTTTAATTGAGAGATTTGGGCTTTCAACTTTCTGATCGTGTTGCAATGAGCTTGAATCTGTTCATCACGTTTGTTAATTTGAAAAACTGCATCAAACTCTGGAGCATCTGAGGATGTCTTGATATTTGAAGTTTTGACATTTTCTTTAAGATGTTGATATTTTAGTTGTAAATTAAAATGCTCAACTTCTAGTTTAGAAAAATGTTTAACCAAATTGTCGTGATCATCCAGTTCAATTTTCTCGTTTAGTTTAGAATTAGTTTTTTCAAGCTCAATGACACGATCATGGGAGACTTTCAGGGCAACAGATAGTTCATGAAATTGGGAAGCATTAATAGAGCAATTTGAAGCAGTGAAAAACATATCTTGAGTAACACATTCAGTAATAAGAGTCTCATTTAATGTATGCAAGTTCTTCCTCTCAATCTCATTATATTTTAGTGCACGCTCATAGTCACTAACTTCAACTATCATTGCATCAAATTCCTTTTCCATTCCCTTAATATCAGTTTCTATCCCCTTTTTAAGACTCTCAAAGTGATCTTTTAGAAGTTTAAAGAACGGCATGACCTCAGTTAAATAACATTCTTTCATTTGCTCAAAACCCCTTTCTCCTTCAGTTATACCAGTGGGTGTGATCCTTTTCTTGCAAGTTTTCTCAAAATCAACAAATAGTTGAAATATAATATATTGGCTAATTAAGGTCTTGCTTTTAGTGGCAATTGTTCTCGGAACAAGATGCATTGGTGTATTAGGAGGATACACAGTCGCTCTAGGCATTTTCCAAAGGGGAGGGTTTGTTTCAACAATATTTTCAGCTTTCTGCTTATCTAAATCCATTTTCCAGAAAACTTGTTCGGGAGTCAACAATGTCTGAGGCTTAAACTTGTTCAAGGAAATCCAGTTTTCCTTCTTGTAGTCATGGGGAGTGATAATTACTTTTTTCTCTTTGCATTTAGGATCATTTAGTTTCTTATTCATCTTCTCCCTAGTGATTTCATCTAATTTCTTATCATCCTTAGTGCACTCAACGCAACTAGGTTTTTGTCTAGGTTTAAGAATCTCATTGCCATCATAGATCACACTTTGAGCTGCTTTTGCTATCTTTCCGTACTCAGGGTTGGGTTTATCTATAATGGGAACACTATGCTTATCGCTTAGAACTCTATGCTTAGTGATCATGTGAGCAGTCTGAATGGTGTTTCCTTGTATGTACAACTTGTTTTCAAGTTTGTTTTTCAAAGTTTTTAGATTAGAAAAATCTCTCAAGAGTTTTGATTCCTTTGCATTAAATTCTTGCTTAAGCATTTTCACATTTTCTTGAAGTTCTTGTTTTTGCTTAGCAGTTTTAGAAAGCTTTTCTTGCAAGGAATTTAATTCTTGTTTTAATACTTCTTATCTAAAATTCCTTTTTCTAATGATTGTACGCACTTGGTCATCCATTTCCTGCTCACGAGCGGTCAACTCAAATTTTGCACGTTGTTCATAAATAGCAACACGTTCTTTATAGGCATTTAGTTCAGAAATTACAGAATCATCAGAGGCACATGCAGTGTATTCATCAAAAACATAGTCATTGTTGACTGCAGAAGATGCATCACTTGGTACAACTTCACTTTCACTTTGTTTCTCATATTGATCATATGGGACAATATTGATATTACCCATATTTTCAACATTTGATTCAAAAGTTTCAGTTGATTGTACTTTGTCATGCATCTGTTGCACATCAGCGTCATCGTATAGTTTTAATACCTCTGAGATGAGTTTGTCTTTGGATGAGCCATCTTGTGGTGAAGAAGAGACCTTGGGAGAAACCATTGGAGAAATGCTAGCCATAAAAATTGTGTGTGCAGTAGGTCCATCATCCACATCAGAGTCGTATGCATCACAATCAACGACTTGAAAGGCATTCTGATGATTGTGACCTATCTCCTGAATAGGCTGCTCATCCACATATGCATCATAGGTCTTGGCATTGCCCTCAGCTAGAAACAACAATTCCTCTTCATCCAAAGCAGCACCATTATCCTGAGCTTGTACAAGCAGCATCTTGTCTCTGAAGTAATCAGCATTCTGTGGACGCTTTGGAGATGTGCAGTTCCTTGCAATGTGTCCCTCACCACCACAGTTATAACATTTGATCGGCTTAGCTTGACCTTGATTACCATTCCTTCCTCGATTCTGATTACCAACATAACCTCTACCAGCTCCACCTCTTCCCTGATCATACTGTCTTTCCTGAACTGGTTGCACCACGATCCTCCCATCTTTAACAGTAGCTTGATTGTGTGGGTTAGATGCTGTTCTGAGGTTGTTGTTGGTTTGTGGGAGAGAATTCATGTTTTGACTAATCAGAAGAGCTAGTTGGTTAATGATGTTACCCACGTGTGCATCAGCATCAGCTTGTTTGAACATAGGATCAGGAATGAGTTTGTGATTACCATTACCCATGGGTATGACTTGTGAGGCTTTGGTTGTGATTCCGATGTTTGAGTAGAAGGCAGTTGAGTCATTAGATGAGCTAGTCTCTCCCTGGTTGGTTTTGAACTGATTAAGAATCATCTTTTCAAACATGGCATGTCTCTCATTCTGAAGAAGGAAGGCATAGAGTTGCTCATAATTTGTATTCTTCAATCCTTTAGTGAGCTTCACAGAAGTAACAAACTTGTGCCATTCGGGATTCATGTTGTTCACAAATTTTGAGTTCAGCTGAATGTTAGGCATAGTCATTCTGATGTTCCTCATATCATTTACCAGCTTATGAAATCGCACATAGTACTCATAGACACTCTCATCTGGTTTCATCTTGAAGTGTTCAAATTCGTCATAGAGTTGTGATTCTCTGTCTTCCATAGTTAATTCAGAACCTGAGAGAAGCATCTTGACGTTATCCCATACTGCCTTTGCTTCGGTGTTGTGATTGATCAGCTTGTAGATGTCTTTAGGAAGACCTTGAAGAACAATGTTAGAAGCCCTGATATCTGCATCGAATCTCTTTTTCTCCTTATCATCAAGCTCATCATACATTTTTGGTCTGTCCATTCCGTAAATAGGAGTTCCATCTTCATTAGTATCAAGTATATCTCTAGTAGTTTCAACTCGGTAGGGTCCTTCATCAATAGATTTGAGAATGTTAACCCCATTTTCTTTACCAAGACAGTACAATCTGATTCGTTGAGCCCAAGAATCGTAGTCAGTTCTGTCAAGCATGGGTGGACGAGTATCTGAACCAGCTGCTTGAACATCCTCGGCAACAGTGGAGATGATAGTGGAAACGTTGGTAGACATGTTAACAGATTATACGGGATTTTAAAACTCTATGATTAAACCGGGAAATAGATTCTTTCACGGGATTTTACTAAATCAAGAGAAAACCGTAAAAAATCACCCAAGTCGCTAGAAGATAATGCACCAAGTCGCTAACACCTAATTCGCTATACCACCAAGTCGCTAAACAAATGCAAGTCGCTAAGTAGTAACTCGCTAAGCCTCAAGTCGCTAGCAAAATTTTGGCAGCAATTCGCTAGACAAGTCGCTAGAGATTCAAGTCGCTAAAGAGCAACTCGCTACAGACCAAGTCGCTAACACCAAGTCGCTACCCGTAGTGGAGAGTCCACTACTTGTACTGTTAGTCGCTAGGCCTAAGTCGCTAGCTCCAAAACTGTAACTCGCTACAAAATTGCAAAGCAAGTCGCTACTAAGAACCAACTCCGTAGGTCAAGTCGCTAGCATGAAAAACAACATAAACATCACTTTTCAATCCAAAAACAACCCAACCAAGATGATTCAAGCTTACCAAATGAAAACCTAAACACTTGTGATGATTCTAAACATAAACGTACTAACAAAATCCAAGCTTTAACACAAGAAATCAACCAAATGATGCACAAACCACTAAACTTTTTCAAACTAAAAAAACCACCTAAAAACCACTAGAAATCCAAAGATGTGCAACATATGATCTAACCATGGCTCTCTGATACCAATTGTAGGATATTAGTTTTCACATACACATCAAATCATAACACAAAGTGGCGTATGAATGGAATTCTAGAGAGAGAAAGTTAGAGGTTTAGGGAACTTAGTGAGAGAAAGTGAAAGATATTATTATGAGCTCCAACTCTCTACCTTGGAAGGTAGAGAGTATTTATAGTCTTACAATAAAACGCCACTCAACGGGCTGTGGATCAGGCATACAGTGGGTAAAGACCCGTCCGTCCTCCACGGTGTTACTTAACTAAATACTACTTGACTTAAAAGAACTACGACTACGAGCTTTCTAACGATTACATATACTTGAGGTGACCGACTCTTTAATACCTGAAATTTCTAATTCCTAACAATGATGTACAAAACCTTTAAAAACAAGTAGGAAAACTTATATGCTAATTTAGGATAACTAGTGTAAAAATGATGACATTTTGTATAATTTTTCTACAAAACCAACTACATATAGACTTGGTAATTTACATATTGCTGTAGACACAATTAAAACAAAGACATATCAATTTGGATCACCTAAAACTAGTACACGAGTCAAAAGATACGGCCAAATGAATTTACCAAAACTTCAACAAGAAAGCTGTCAACAAACTTTCTGTGACAGAAACATTAAGCACGCAAAACGAGGCACTTCTGGTCCGATTCATCAAAAAGTTAAAACACGAAAGTTGTCCGGAACGACGTTTTTTTCAAAAACTCAGGGGCACGGGTCATAAAAACGCATGACCTGGGCTGTGGAGATGGACCTGTTTAAACCCGAGCCTTTTGAAACTTTCCAAAACTTTTTCCTAAATACCTTAGTTCCCGGCCTCGCTAAACCATGAAACTTTGTAGTTTTCTTATTATACTTTTGAATATTAGATCCATCAAATAAAATGTAACGAAAAAGTATTTTCTCAAGTGACGGGAAAAATGACCATTTTAACGAGAACTTGTAAAAACTAGTTACTTACTAAAAACATGATGATATAACAATCTTTATTCAAAACTAGGCTTTATTAAGTTCATTCCAAAATTCGGGATTGTGTTTATCACATGTGAAAACCCGATTTTCACATATGAAACCATACTCCAAACCAATAAGACTTCACATATGAAACCAAACTTGTAATAGCCATTATGATTTCCTAATCATAACCAAACAAACATGTAACTTATGTTTGCAAACCATATGGACATTTTCGACACTTATGATATATAAGCAAAACATATGTTTTATCTACTAAGGGCTACAATACTAGGGAGCTTCATGTGAGGGGTTTCATTTGGGTAAAACGTATCGACGAGTTGCTGGATTTACGAATTAAAGTGTCCTAGCTCCTCAAACGTTTACTACATGACTTATGAATTATGATGGCGCGAACGGTAGTACGAGATATATAAACTATAACTGTTTCATAAACCACTTCAACAAACATACACTAAACCACTAAAGTACAACATCATGATCAATATAAAGACGTATATAGGCTTGTTATTTCTTTCGCATCATTATTTCAAACCTAAGTCGCAACATCCTATTCTAGGTTGTTCGTAGAAGTTCTCACGGTATATCTATCGTTCTCATTATACATTTGATATCATTTACTCTGAGGTGAGTTCATAGCCCACTTTCTATTACTTAATTGTTTTACAAACCCTTGGGGGGAGATACATGCTTTATTTTAAACCGAACACTGCTTTCAAACTGTATACTTATCTGATTGTTTTTTTTTGCACTAAGTTACCGCATTTGCCAAACTTAAGTCCCTAAATCATGAATCATTAATCACGAGTGAAGTGAGCGCGAATATTGTGGATAGATCTATCGGGATTGACGAATCCCATTTGTGTTGACCGGGTAGGCAAACAAACGCACTATATTTGAGTACATTAGGTAAAACGACAATTTTACCTATTAGGGCACGTACCAACAGTTTCACCAATTAATTTTGGAGCAAGTTAACGCCTTGATTGCATGATGCTTAATGAAATAATAACTGTTTTGTTTTCAACATTATGGGTGTATAACAACGTAACCCACACAAACATTATGTGTTCAACTTTTAACAATAAACCTATGGATTCACTCAACCTTTGTGTTGACAGTTTTAAGCATGTATTTCAAATCCATATTGTACGAGGCTGGCACGGATACTCAAGAAGGCTATAAATTTTATTATCATTCGAAAATCAATTTAATGTATTTTGTAAACTTGGAACCATTTGGGACCTCATATTTGTAAACTCTGATATTTATATAAATCGAATGATAAATCTTTTAAAACGACTCCATTAGAGTTCGTTTTCTATTGTTATGACTGTTGTGCCATGAAGTAACACCCAGTTTGAATTCCGTTGCGTATCACGAAGTTGGGGTGTTACAGGATTCTTGTTGAAGAAGTACCTGTGAAGAAGCTTTCAAGGAAAGAGCAAGAAATGCTTGATGTTAAATTGGCTACAAAGCTTCATGCAGAAGAACAAGCCATGTTTGATGAGGAACAAGGATTTGTAGTTGAACAAGCTAGAATTGGTGAAGAAGCCAATATTGCCCTAATCAGTACTTGGGATGATATTCAAGCTAAAACTGGAGCAGATTGGGAATTGGCTCAAAGAATGCAGTCTGAAGATCAAGAAGAGTTATCCATGGAGGAAAAGCTAAACTATTTATGGAACTCTTACAGAACAGAAGAAAACATTTTGCCAAGAAGATAGCAGAAGAGAAAAGGAACAAACCTCCAACAAGGGCTCAACAAAGGAAAATAATGTGTACCTACCTTCACAACACGGAACACTGGAGTTATGTTAAGTTGAAGAACAAATCCTTTGAGATCATCAACAGAACTTTCAAGAGGGTCAACACATTTGAAGCCATTGAAACAGATCAGTTGGAAGGGAACAAAAGAGTAGGTGATGAGCTAGAGCAAGAAGCACAAAAGAAGCAGAAGGTGGATGAAGGTAGAGATACAACTGAACAATAAAATTATTTGGTAGTGATTCCTGAAGAAGATGAAGTACCAATGTGTGGAAAACTAGAAGGGGAGGTTGAATAGTTTTGCCAATTAAAACTTCCTTTTTAACTATTTAGATCGACTTATGTCAATCTATTTGGATGTGTGTGTTGGATGTTGATAAATAAGCATGTAAAGGCAAGTAATGAAAAGATAAGAGTAAGAAGCACAAAACCACAACGCGAGTATTTATAGTAGTTCGGCTACAAGGACACCTTCCTTGCCCTACTCCACTCCCCGAGTCACCTACTCGAGAGTTCGTAAACACTACACCAATCTCCTTATGGCGGAGAAGCCTTCACAACGTCGCCTACCCTTTTTCCGGTGCTAGGCTAACCACCGGGTTCTTTCACTCCAAGGTGAACCACACCTACACAACGTCGCCTACCCTTTATAAGGTACTAGGCTAAGTACCTAGTTCTTTCACTCCAAGGTGAACTACACCTTCACAACGTCACCTACCTTTTATTAGGTACTAGGCTAAGCACCTAGTTCCATTGCAATGGAGGAACTACTACCACACTACACCAACGACTAATCCCAAAGGAGATCTACTCCTTTACAACATCATCAAGGATATCAATATCCTTGGATCTAATACTAGTCTATCTTGTACGTCGAAACACACCATATCGAATGTACATCTAAGGCTCCTTTCACTAATGCCTTTGACTAGATCTACAAGACACCCTTCACTAATGTCTTGTGTCTTGACTTCTAAGCACCTTTCACTAATGCTTCTATTCTTGACTTCTAAGCACCTACCACAAGTGCTTATGATATAGACGATAAATACCCTTCACTAATATCTTCGTCTTGATTTTTGAGACATCTTTCACTAATGTCTTCAACACTACACTTCATAGAAGAAAGAAAGGAATCATCAACAAGAAGACTTCAGTAGCCTTGATGATGAGGAAGCATGGCAACTCATGGACTTGAGCTTGCTCGACTTCAAAGGTGGTGATCTTGCCTTTAAGAGGAACCTAAAAGATCACACAAAAATAAAACTACAAACATAGATCTCTTGGATCTGAGGTTAGTGAGTTTTTAACTCGGGGAGAAAGTGTGTTAGAAAGAGGTGAGAAACAATGAAGAAATGGCTCACTATTTATAGAAGAAAAAAATCTATTGTTCCCCGGATCCCACGGATCCCTTCCACAAGGGATCCGTCTAGCGTTAAGCTAGGGATCCGTGGGACGCTCCATTTTACCCATGGGTATTTTGGTTATGGGTCATGGGTCATGGGTTGAACCATGGATCTTTAGCTAGATACAATGTATCTTTTGAGTGCAATACACTTGGTCACTTGGGTATGGGTTGATCCATGGGTTATGGATATTATCCATGTATGATATAAGCATGATGTCATGCAATGGGTTATGGGTCAAGCTCCATGGGTCATGGGCTTTGGGTTGTACCCAACTACATTCAATGTATTTGCCCAATGGGTTATGATACTTAAGTTTCTACCCATTTATATTATCCAATACACTACATATTAGTTATGTGTATATTTTACCCAAATATGTAAACACTAGTTGTTGTACATATGTAATATTAAATCATAAAATCACTTATACTTGTTTTAGTGTTTTATGTGAAAATGTGAATATGTTAAAAAACTATTAGTTCAAACCATTTCCGTATTTTATTTGTTTCGTTAAAATGATTTTACGTTTGTTATCGACAAAACATTAGAAGATCGTAAAATATAAATAAACGTTTTTACGGCTTATTTGTATTAACAATCTCCCCCTTTTTGTTGATGACAAAACATAAAATTATTTTAAAGAAAAGCTAAAATTCGTAAAAGTTTGAATTTGTAGTTTTTACTTTCTTCTCCCCCTTTTTTTCGAAACAAAAAGAGCTTCGAAAGAAAGCAACACATTGTTTTTAAGAAAAACATGTGAAAGATATATATAAAAAAAATAGACAGCAAGTAACGGGAAAGGATCTCGTCTTTACTCCCCCTTGACGAGTCCATCCCTATGTAAGGGCGTCAAGAAAGTGATACTAATCTAGTTTGTTTGCAAGTAAGTTTGCAAAAGATTTCGTCTAAGTGACGAATGTGCTCCCCCTTGATGATTGCAATTTTGCAAGGGGATATCACGAAATGTAAACCTAATATTGCAAGTAATTTGCAATGTATTGCTTTGACATAAAGCTCCCCTAGCTTTAGGATGTCAAAGTCTTCATGTGTAAATTGAATAACTACAAAACAAAGGTTAGACAACAAGTATAATTCACAATTTCCTGCAAATGTGGTCCAAGTTAGTAGAAAATAGTTTTCTGTCACACGGATCCCACGGTTCCCTCCTAGTAGGGATCCGTCTAGGCAATTATGAGGGATCCGTATTAGCTGATGATTAATTTCAGCAAAGGTGATATAACAAGTAATGTTATCACAAAAATGAGATATGAATATAATGTAATCATATGCTCAGAAATATAACAAGTAGCATGTAATTTCATTTAATAAAACTAGAGTTATGATATACATGACTCTAAAAACTAAGAAAATAAGAAAATACATGACTAGGAATTTCTAGACCAACTATCGCTTGATGCTAGGACACCACTAAAATCTTCTAGCTCAAGTTTTGTTTAGGTTTAATCTCATCAAAATGTTCGAGGAGATGATAGAACATGAAACGTTGGTCTTCTCGTACTTCATGTATCAAACTTTCAACATGTTGACAATGATAGCAATCTTTGTCATGGCTAGGTAGTGGTGGTGGAATAAATGAAATGGCTTGATGCGAAGGATCAAGTGAAGCGGCTTGTGGAGCTTCAGACGATGGAGGGATTGGTGGAGGCGCATTTGAGAATGGCTCGACCAAGAATGATGGTGGTGGTAGAGAGGTATCAACTTCCATATGGTCGGGTGGTTGACTTTGATGATTTCTCATAATCCAAATAGGATTATATGATGGAAACGGCGAAAAGGAAGCCGGAGCAAGTGTTGACTCAACACCTTGATTTTGTACCATTATTCCTCCTAATGAGGAGAATGTTGTCGGCGGAGGCGGATGAGACGGCCTAGGAGGCAAATCCTCTAAATTGTAGAGGTGTGGTGATGATAGTGGAGATGTAAATGAAATAGCTCTAGGAACCAATGGTGATGGTTTAGTGGAGATGATATTGTTTGGCCTAGGAGGTATGGTGGTGTTTGGCATAGGTAGTTTTGTGGGTACTATCCTTTTAGGAATTGGTTTGATTGGTTGAGGAAAGATCCTATCATTTGTTGGCTTGACCGAAGATGATTCGGTTGAAGAGATTTCGTGTATAACACGAGCCTTTTCATGGGTGGTTCTTTGGTGGATAGGTTACTACTTGGAGTTTTCCTCATGATGAGATGACTTCAAGAGGTTTGTAAGGGTTTATAAAGTGCTGAAAGTTAGGATGAAGGTGATGACTATGGAAGTCCTAACAATGTGTATATAAACCAAGAGATTTGGCAAGTGCATTAAAGCCTTAAGCCACTAAGATTCATTGGAATGTGATGATTAACATGCACAAGAGTCAACTTCAGAGTTTGTACTGATCTAGTAACTCATTTAAGATGAGATTGAGTGTTTGAGTTAGAAAGATGAGTTGAAATGATTGTTTTAGCAAGATTTGACATAAACTGTCATCCGGATCCCACGGTTCCCTCATCAGAGGGATCCGTCTAGGCTAATCCTAGGGATCCGGCTATCAACAACTATGAAAGAGTGGAAATGATGTTTCTAAGATCTAAGATCTATATCATCTTGAGTGTTTCAGTCCTCCTAAGTGTCTTAAATGAAGGGGTGCTTAAGTACTTGGAGGTAATGAGTGATGTAGCTAATGATTGTCTTTTATGGAAGGATTTGGAACTTTCATGAGTAACAATGGATGAGCAAGGATGACACTAAAGATGAGAGTGTCAATTGAAGCTAAATGATCCTAGAGATCAGTTTGTGATTTAGGATAGTGTTTTGGAAAATATCCTAGAAGCTTTGAGATGGGAAAAACTAGAGTTTGATCAACTTTGATCAATTTTGAGGTAGGGATGATTTATGATCAATTTTGCCATAATCGAAAAGATTTCTAAGACTAGAAGTGAGGGATCAAGTGAAAAATGAAGTGTGAGTTTAAGAGCGGAAGAGTAATGGATTAAAAATGAAACGATAGATCTACAAGCTTCTTAGAGTGTGATCAAGGTGAGTTATGTGTGAGTAGGAAGGATCTACCTATCTTGATAAGGACTTAATTTTCCTTAAGACACTATGTTAAGTTTAGTGTGAGGTGTTCTGAGGATATGTTTGAAATATAATGCTTGCAATTGCATTTTCTGTTTGCCGGATCCCACGGTTCCCTAAGAGTAGGGATCCGTCTAGCACAAAATTTGGGATCCGTCCATCTGCTCAGCAAAACCTTTACTAAAGGTATGCAATGATCTTGACAATGCATTATATTCCAAGGTTAGTTTAAAAGGGGTTCTAACACTAAGATATCAAATGTAAGATGTTTTTATTTTATGAGGGAAATAGGATTACATTGATAAAGCACGAGTACAAGAGAATTGATCCTATTTTGAAATACTACTAGGTTCCTAGAGTGTCTTCGCTAGGAGGATCATTACGTGATTGATGAGTGTTAGTGGAATCAAGAATGAAGAAAGTCTTTATGAGAGATATGTTTAGCGGTTCCATCATCTTGTTCACAAGTACGTACAACGGACTTTGAAATTGAGGATGGAAGTGCATAACGTTGTGATAGAGGCGTGTCAAGAACATTCCATAAGGGATGAGTTTATTCTTGGAGCCTTGAAGATTTACAATTCGCCTTGCGAAGAAGTAGGCGAGATTGTATGGTTGTTGTGTTAGCAAACAGTACAACATGTGAGCACAACAAGCGGGAAGGATTTCTCGATTTCCCCTAAGACTCCAAACATTCTCACGTAGGATGAGTGCAAGAGGCTTGTACTCTTCTCGGATGTCCCGTGTGAAGATACTGTTTGGATCGGAGTAATATGGTCGAGGTTTGCATATTATGCGATTTAAATCTTCTGGGGAGGGTATGTGTGAACAATATGGACTATTTTCTTCACGAAAGTTGAAGAGAGAATCAAGTGACCAATCTTCGGTGAAGGCACATTGTCCATGATTTGGAATTCGGAGGATGTGAGCAAAATGCCCAAGGGTTAAAGTGAACTTTTGGTTTTTGATATAAAACCAAAGAGATAGAGAGCGATCCTCGTTACGAACGAGTTCAACTTGACGGAAGAATTCCATTATGAACCTTGGACATATCTTCTCGTTGATTTCAAGAAGACATTCTAGTCCTATGGCTCGGAAGTGAAAATGTGAATATGTTAGAAACTATTAGTTCAAACCATCTACGTATTTTATTTGTTTCGTTAACATGATTTTACGTTTGTTATCGACAAAACATTAGAAGATCGTAAAATATAAATAAACGTTTTTATGACTTATTTGTATTAACACATGGGTTATGGATATTATCCATGTATGATATAAGCATGATGTCATGCAATGGGTTATGGTTCAAGCTCCATGGGTCATGGGCTTTGGGTTGTACCCAACTACATTCAATGTATTTGCCCAATGGGTTATGATACTTAAGTTGCTACCCATTTATATTACCCAATATACTACATATTAGTTATGTGTATATTTTACCCAAATATGTAAACACTAGTTGTTGTACATATGTAATATTAAATCATAAAATCACTTATACTTGTTTTAGTGTTTTATGTGAAAATGTGAATATGTTAAAAAACTATTAGTTCAAACCATTTCCGTATTTTATTTGTTTCGTTAAAATGATTTTACTTTTGTTATCGACAAAACATTAGAAGATCGTAAAATATAAATAAACGTTTTTACGGCTTATTTGTATTAACACAATGGATGTTGTACCTCTGGCTACTAAGCCTCTAGGGATTGTTGGTTGGAAAATCTACGCCTGAAGACAAGAAGAAAATAACTTGGGAGATTATCAGGGCTAATGGAAAATCTCAGTTATTTAACTTCTTTGGTCAAATTCTTAAGAGTTTTGACAGAGAGGATTTAGAGACTTTGTGGAAACTTGTTAAAACTAATATGGGTCAATAAGGCCTTTGAAAGTACCTTGTCCAAATTAAGACTATGTGCTTTGGGGAGATTTGAATACTATGTTTGATCCACATGTTGAAGATGAGATATGGAAGATATAGAAGTGCAATAAAGTATTGAGCTGGAAGCTTTATGATTCTTGTTGAGTTCATGCTTTAATGTTACAGGCTGGTACTATATACATGTTGGTTGAAAAGAAATATCCCTTTTGGCAGTCTACACTTAGATCGATGCTAGCTGAAAAGCTTCAAATTGAACAAGGAAGTGAAATGAGTACTGAGCTTCTCTGGTTCATCATACAACAGAAAAAGATCTGAAGAAGTGTTTGGAAGCATCCTCCTAGTGATGGCTAAAACTTTGAATGAAACTTGATGATTTTGGGAGAAAATATCAAGTTTAGGGGAGGATTGTTAGGATTCAAAGGCTTATTGAAGATACTGTTGATATTGCTCATGGTATGTTAAGACTGTTCTTGAAGGTAAAGCTGCTTGGAAGATTCGAAGGAAAACTTGCTAAGTCTTTAGAACTGCTGGAGTAAAAGTTAGGACTGCTAGTGCAAGTTACTGCTGTCATTGTTAATGGACTTTAAGGAAAATATGCTAAGTCAAGTTACTGCTGCTAGTGTAAAGTTACTGCTGCTAGTAAAAACTTAGTACTGTTGGATGTTAATGTTGCTGGTTAATAAGCTTGTATTGTTAGTTAATTATGTTAGTACTGATTATGTATAAGTTTATTTTGTGATAAACTATTGTAACAGATAAGTATAGAAACGAGTTGATACATTCTTATCTTGGTGAATACGTATTGTAACACTAATAAGACTCCTTAGTCTATAAAAGGAGGTCCAAGGGCATAGAGATTAGTACGAGTTTAGAACGTATGTTTTGATAGTTTTACGATTAGCTTCAAGGTTGTAAAATCTAATACTGTTGAGTATTCGTATTATTATTCTTAATAATATTGAGGCTTGCTTGTTAAAACTGTGTTTACTGTTCCATTGATAATACTTCTAAAGTTTAAAGATTAAATTTTTGCGTAATCTTTAATAACATTCAAAACAGTTTCTATCATAGTTGTATTATATTTATCTAGTATGACTAATTCTTTACAAGCTAAAGGAAGTGGATCTAGTGTTACTGGGATCAACACAAACCTAATCCTACATTGGTAGAACTATATCTTAAAATTAACATATAAGCTTAGTGGGGTATTTCTTCTATCACCAGTTGATTTTAGATTAGAAACTTAGTTGAGCTTATATGTTGGACTTCGTGAGATACTGCTGTTGGAATCATTACAAATGTAGGTTAATTGTAAACCTTCAGTGATTAACTTTTAACCATTTAACGTAAGATACATCACACAGTTAACTTTAACAAAATCATGTTGCAACTTGCATTACCTTTATCTCAAAGTTTAAAAAGGTGTTTGTCTAAGCTTATTGTCTGGATTTTTATGATTATTTGACTTGGCTAGTACCCTAAAATGTGTTAGCTAGCTTGTGTTTGTAAATTAACTAAAATGTTAATTAACTCAAAGCCCTCTATGATAAGCAAGCTAGAAAAGCTTCTTAAATAAGCTCATAAGTCGTCAACTTAAACACTGGAATGAATTTATGTTTGCTAAGCTAGCACATACAAATATCAAACCATTGTTCTTGCGGCATAGCGTTGGTTCAGATATAAAGTCAATTAACCTTTAAACACCTAAATTTTATTGCAGAATATCAACCTCATCAAATCAAGTCATAACGGAACACGGGTTAAGCAATAGCCAAGATTCCACCATTGGAATCAATTGTTATTATAGCATAGCAATCATTCATGTTCATGCCACTTAACATAATTTGTTGCATTTGATTTTGAAAGTTTACATGTATTAATTGTTATTAAGTTGTGATTCTGTATTTTCTGTATTCACTCACCAAATGGTTAATAAAGTGCCCCTTAGTGTATAAATATCAAAATTTATGAGTCTTGGTTAGGTTTATACTTTCGTTTGTGCCAATAATGATAATAATACTCTTCTTGACGTAAAAATGAACTGCTTTTACACGTTATGCGCGTTTATTTCAGTATATAAAGATTCTATTTTGCTCATGTCGTGGTTAAGTATTGGGTGTTTACAATCTTTTATATTGGTTAATAATATGCAGATTGTGTGAGTTTTAAGACCACTATGCAAAATGAGTTTTTACAACTAGATACTCCCGAGATATGGATAGATGTTAGGCAGGAAACTCATATATGGGAACTCTACCGTTATGCTTTTTAGCAAACACTTTACGTGTTGTTCATCATGTGTCAAAGTTTGATTTTGTCGACTTATAACCAAACCACCCAAATTTATAACCAGATTCTAGCTCAGTTCTTTTGGCTCAGTTTGGTATTACTCCGTATTATTTTAGAGCTTGTGATTCTAGTATGGGTCTTGATATATACAGTTTTTCATGACCATCAGTCTTGTATGCAATCCATAAATGTGCTCATTAGATGCCCAATTAGCTGCTGAGAATGTCTTATTTTAATTTTTTTGGCTTCCATCCCAAACATGTAGATACAGTTTGTTTACACCATAAACAAATGAAATGGACATTACACAATAGCTCAATCATATAAACTAAAAACGCAACAAAAAGAACAACAACCGGGTAAGAAACGTACTAAACATGCTTCATTGCAAATGTAAATCCACAAAAAGTTTTAGCTTGGAATACTATTTAAGAAACAAACCTATCTAAATTGTTCCACTTTCAATAGAAATCGCATTCAAACTACCTTAGATAATTCCAATCTTGTTAGCAACTTCCAAGGCCTCATAGTCTCGAGTTAGCTTACATAGGCTTTCTTTGTTCCGTCAGGCCTGCATTACATATGAATAGAAGAACTTGATTAGCAATACTCAATCGAGTACCAATCACAGTTATTCAACATTGATGACACACTATGAAAAAAAAGTAATCCAAAATATACTATACTTACTACCAAACACTCTTCAACCGTAGACATAAACTACTTGGTGATAATGTGTCATAGCTGGCCCTTAAAACTCGGCTGATTACAATTTTATGCTATAAGAGATCTTTTAAAATAGAAGGCAGGCTGAGTAACGCCTCAACAGGTATCACATGTACCTTTTTTATCAGTCAAAACAGGTCCATCCGGGTCAGGGACGGAACTTGAACGTTGTTGATGGAGGGGCCAACATGAAAAATAATATTTATTTTAGGGGAGCCGATATACACTACGCTGAAATTTTTGTATTAAAAATGACTACAACCATATATAAAAGCGTATAAAATATAAATAGGGTCAAAAAATATTTTTTTTGGGGGGCGGGGGGATAGGCCCCCTCGGTCCCTTCTAAGTTCCGTCCATGATTCAGGTTGCCCAAAAACACAGATGATCTAAGGGTTGCTTTTTAAAACTAACAGTAACTACGATTAAGCAACTTGCAACCTACTTATTTTTAGCAGATATTCAAGATTTTAACCATTAGAAATATAAATAACCCACATTGACCCACACATAAAAACAAAACTAGCCATCTGTAATGTTAATGAACCATGTTGATAACAATTTATAATGAGGATCGATAATGACAGTAAATGTATAGTATAAATAACTAAGTTACCTGATCAAGGTGTTAACTTTCTTGGTGTCAGTGTCATACATCTTCTTGACATCACAAATGTCAACAATGAAAACCAAAGTGTTGTTATCCTCAATCTTCTTCATAGTAGACTCAGTAGTCAAAGGGTACTTCAGAATCTGATACTGGTCCAATTTGTTTCTTGGTGGTGCACTGACACGAGAATACTTAGGGTTCCTTTCAGTCTTAATGTCTTTGGACGATGGAAGGTAACTTTGGTTCGGATCTTCTTTGCTTTCTTTTTGAAGGTTGATCCTGTTTTCACAGCCTTAAAGTATACATTTTCAGGCAGCTATAAACAAGCAAACCCATTTTTCACCCGGTATAATCCCTTTACAATTTAAAAAAAATAAAAAATAAAAAAATAAAAAAAATTCAATCAAACCCAAACACCCTCATCATTTAAGCATATAACTTTTGAGATTCAACCAATATTAGATTACCACATTAGCTTTGGCATTATTTATATTTGTTCAAGAGGCGGTTTTGTTTACGTTTACCTTTTAGGCTTAATCTAATTTTTTTATAAATAGCTTACAACATATGGGAAGAGATCTAGTGAGAAGAGAAATTGAAATAAGAAGAATGAGAAGAAATTTGAGCCACACATTTCAAATAAGGAAGAGAAATTTAGGGGGAGATGCATCTATTTCTTTAGGTGCATCTCAAATATGCGGTTGTGGTTTCTTTTCACTCTTCTTATTCTAATTTTACTTCTCATTTGATCCTTACTCTACAACATAATACTAACAAGCTCATAAGCTTTTGTTATATGTTGTGTTCACTTATGATAATAAACTAGTAAAAGCATGTGTGCATGTCTATACTTTTGTAACTTGTATATATATAAACTAGGGCTTAGGTCGCAAAATAGCAACAAACATTTTCCGAAGTTCCATCTTAGCAGGTGAACTATAATAACTAATAAGTATCAATAAATGCAACAAACTTTAATAAAGTGTTCCGATATGCAAATTTGATGGCTTGTCATACAGAAAAACTGACGTGTGTCACTATTTTTAACGTGACAACGCATCAAAATGTACAAAATGAAAGTTCGTTGCATTTAATGATATTTTATATAATTCACGTACAAAAACGGAACTTTAAAAAAACTTCGGTGCTATTTTGTGACCTAAACCCTATAATCTATTGACTTAAAAAAGAAACTTATGTTTTGAAATGGTGCCAGTGACTTAATGATAAATAAAAAACAAACAAAAGTCCATTGAAAAAAAAAACTAATGCAGTCTTTGTCTAAACATAAATGTATTTCGATAGATTCAAAACATATACATTAACAAAAAACTTTAGTCAATTGGATTCGGTCATCCCACATCGAGTTGTGCAAAAAGATAGCTAGAGGGTGTTGACTATAAATAGGAAGGGAATGCTTACATTGAAGATAGGCAAGTTGAAGTTCTCAAATGCCTGTTATTAGTGATGGTATGGCATGTATCTATATCTATGTGAGCTTATTTTAAGCTGGGTAGCGTATCTTCATATGCCATACGTGTTGCTGATACCGGCTTTTTTTGAATCTTAACAAGCTTACTAATATAATAAATAAGTTGCAAGTTATACTGCTTATAACAACTTTTACTAGGTTGTAAGTTTGGTGGGACTTGATTCTTAGTTATTAACTCATAACCATTTAATGAAAGATCACATCACCTCGTTACCTTTCACAAAATCATGTTGCGACTTGCATTACCTTTATCTCAAAGTTTAAAAAGGTGTTTGTCTAATATTCTAGATTGTTTGATTATTTGACTTGCCTAATACGCTAAAATGTGTTAGCTAGCTTGTGTTTGTAAATTAACTAAAAGCCCTCTTTGATAAGCAAGCTACAATAGCTTCTTAAATAAGCTCATAAGCCGTCAACTTAAACACTATAATGAATCTAAATTTGCTAAGCTAGAATACACAAATATCAAACGATTGTTCTTGCGGCATAACGCTGGTTCAATGAAGTCAATTAAACTTTAAACGCCTAAATTTTGAAGCAGAATATCAACCCCATCAAACTAAGTCATAGCGGAGCACGGGTTAAGCAATAGCCAAGATTCCACCACCGGAACCAACTGTTATCATAGCATAGCAATCATTCATGTTACTAACATAATTAGTTGCATTTGATTTTGAAAATTTACATGTATTAATGGTTATTAAGTTACGATTCTGTATTCGCTCACCAAATGTTTTATAAAGTGCCCCTTAGTGCGTAAATATCAAAATGTATGAGTTTTGGTTAGGTTTATACTTTCGTTTGTGCAGATCATGATAATAATTTTCTTCTTGAAGTAAAAATGAACTGCTTTTATACGTTATGCACATTTATTTCAGTATATAAAAGATTCTACTTTGCTCATGTCGTTAAGCCTTTTTTTTAAATGGCAATTTTAACTATCTTACAATTTACATTTTACACCACAAATATCTCTTATTTTCTAAGCAAAAGTTGAACCCACACCCATTTAGTTAAGGAACTTCTCACACACAACATGGGATACCAACCCAAGCCCTGAGTGTTTACAAGCTTTTATATTCGTTAATTAAAGCTTGCTGGTGTTTACAATCTTTTATATTGGTCAACAATCTGCGAGATATGGATAGAAGATGTTAGGCAGGAAAATCAGATATACGTTATACTTTTCAAGGAACACTTTACGTGCTATTCATCATGTGTCAAAGTTCGATTTTTTCAGTTATAAATTTATAACCAAACCCCCATAACTGATAACCAGATTCTTATTCGGTTCTTTTGCCTCGGCTTGGTATTATTATTTTAGAGCTTGTGATTCTAGTATGCTGTCTCAAAATATACAGTATTTCATGACCATCAGTCCTGTATGCAGTCCATAAATGCGCTCATTAAATGCCCAATTAGCTGCTGAGAATGTCTTGTTTTAAAAATATTTAGCTACCATACCAAACATGTCTATACAAAGACAAATACACACTAGCTCAATCATATAAATATAAACGCAACAAAAAGAGCCACGACTGGGTAAGAAACTTACTAAACATGCTTCATTGCAAATGTAAATCCACAAAAAGTTTTAGCTCGGAATACTATTTAAGAAACAAACCTAGCTAAACTGTTCCACTTTCAACAAAAATCTCATTCAAACTACCTTAGATAATTCCAATCTTGTTAGCAACTTCCAAGGCCTCATAGTCTGGAGTTAGCTTAACATAGGCTTTCTTTGTTCCATCAGGCCTGCATTACATATGAATAGAACTTGATCAGCAATACTCGATTGTGTACCAATCACATTTATTCTTCAACATTGATGACACACAGAAATAAATTTATACTTACTACCAAACACTCTTCAACCGTAGACATGAGCTACTTAGTGATAATGTGTCATAGCTGGCCTATAAGAGATCTTTTAAAATAGAAGGCAGGCTGAGTAACGCCTCAACGGGTATCAACGTGTACCTTTTTTACCAGTTAAAACAGGTCCATTCAGGTCGCCCAAAAAAGCAGATGATACCAAGGCTTGCTTTTTAAAACTAACGAGAACTACAATTAAGCAACATGAAACCTACTTACTTTTTAGCAGATATTCAAGATTTTAATCATTAGAAATACAAATAACCCACATTGACCCACACATAAAAACCAAACTAGCCATCTGTAGTGTTAATGAGCCATGTTGATAGCAATTTGCAATGAGGATGAATAATGACAGTAAACCAAACTAGCGATCTGTAATGTTAATGAACCATGTTGATAGCAATTTGCAATGAGGATGAATAATGACAGTAAATTTATAGTATAAATAACAAAGTTACCTGATCAAGGTGTTAACTTTCTTGGTGTCAATGTCATACATCTTCTTGACAGCAGCTTTGATCTTCTTCTTGTCAGCACGAATGTCAACAATGAAAACCAAAGTGTTGTTATCCTCGATCTTCTTCATAGCAGACTCAGTAGTCAAAGGGTACTTCAGAATCTGATACTGGTCCAATTTGTTTCTTGGTGGTGCACTGACACGAGGATACTTAGGGTTCCTGTCAGTCTTCAATGTCTTTGGACGATGGAAGGTAACTTTGGTTCGGATCTTCTTTGCTTTCTTTTTGAAGGTTGATCCTGTTTTCACAGCCTTTGCTGTCTTCAACGCCTGAGTCTTTGCATCGCCTTTCTTTGATGTATCAGCTGATATACAAAACATGTAAAATGTTTGTATTAGCATAGGAGATACAAACAACATCACATAGTAAAACAAATTAGATTTATCAAAAGCAATGAGTAAAAAACAGAGCACATAACATAAAACATTCGACAACAAAAAAGGTTTTCTTGTCATGCTCCATAAATATCGGAACTCCAACCTCAAGTTGACCATCCATTATAACAAGGTCTAACAATATAAACTTCAATGGACATTGGACAACTCAAGATGTTGGTTCCAAATTAAACAAAATCAAAACGAGTCTTCATGTTACAAATTGATTCTGAGTTAAAACTTTATGCAATATTACAAAAACCACAAACCTTGAAGTCATCAATAATGTAGCAAAAAATAAAATAAAATATTGTTACAAGGCTTCATTAATAAGATTTACAACAAGGTTGATTCAGACAGATGCTTGTCATTGTGTAAGTTTTTCTTAATCATTTGCCATAAAAACATATCTTTTTAGAAAAACTAGTTAAATAAATACAGTAACTTATTATAAAATATTAATGGGATTCAGTTTATGGGTGGTGATATAACAGAATGGTCGGCAAGGTGATTATTAATCACCATTACGACGAACGAGACCAAATTACATTCATCATTATCCCAATTTTTTAATAAACTGTTTAAAAGAAATTACAAAGATTTTGATATTAAGATATTGAAAACAAGGGTTCATCAGATAGGAGCGAAAGACTAAAGATAATTTCTAATCACAGTAAATCATGTGAACTATGCAAATAGTCATCATTTGAACCCTCTTAATTAAAATATTCAAATTCAAAAAAAAATCTTAAATTCAAAAAAATAAAAATAAATAAATAAAAAAGCTTCATAAGGAAGCCAGTCGAACTATGTAATCATGATTTAATTATACATTACACAAATAAAAATACTAATCATCATTGGCTTACATATTAACAGCTATATTTTACAAAATATAAGATGGCCTCATAGAGAAGATTAGATTTAACAACATAGTAGGATTCAGACATATGCTTGTCTATAATTTTAGTTTAATCATCGGCCAAAAAAAAATAAAAAACTAACATATACAAAATGAATGCAACTATATGTAAAAAAGGACTCAGTTTATGGGTGGTGATATAACAGTTGCAGTTGATAATAGAGAATCTCGTGTAGCCCAAAACACGTAAAACACATCAGATGGGACCTTACAAAAGCAAAATTATTGCATCTCAGTAGTTAGTAGCATACAGCAAAAGTTGGAACTAATTGCCATCTTCTGGAACAACATTATGCAAGTGTATTAAAGATTCATTTTAACACGTAACTAACAATTACTTGAGAATTAGACGTTAGTAACCATATGAACGTAATTACATTGATGATAACCATACTGACGATTACAATTGTATAAACGACACTCATTAAAAGTGCTGTTTACAATTGCATTTGCAAAACTGATCATCTAAGAATCAAATTTTCAAACTTGCAAAAGAATCAATTTTCTGTGTTTACAGGCAAACTGAAATTTAGAAAAGCTGATAAGCCCACAAGTTGTTTATTTTTTTCCGCTTAAAATAAGTACTTATAAGCTGATTAAAAATAGGTACTTAACAAAAAAAGTATTCAGATTTGCTTATTTAACAAAAAAATGCAATATCGACCCGAAAAACCAACAAGAATCTAAAGAATAATATAAATTTTATCTGAAATAAACATTACAAAAAAGAAGCTTACTACCTCCTTAACAGAATCTACTTATTTCAACTCATAATAAGCAGATAAGCAAAGAAAATAAGCAATCCCTCAAGTTCACAAAGCCCATACACCCAGAAAATAAACAAAAGCAGTAGAACAAACACAAGAATAATTAACTTAAATATTCAAAACAGCGGATATACAAAGTAAAATGATAAAGATGCGAACCTTTAGCAGGCGCCATTGTTAAATCAAGTGTGAATAAGATGAGGGCAGCAGCACCTAACTAGGGTTTCGATTTATAGCTTGTTAATGTCTCATCATTTTAGTTAATGGGCCGGACTGGATGGGCCGTAATCTTTTTCACTTTATAAAGGTACTATAATTCTTATTCTATTGCTGCCGAAGCATACATAGAACAAATTCATGTCAACCGTTAGATCCATAGACTTTCAATCTTGACCACTCTAATTCCATGATTATCTATATTTAACAAACTTGAGCCAAACTCTCTATATTACATAACATGTGCAGCTTAAATATCCTAGGAAAAAACCATGCCTACATTTTCAAATTAGATATATTTTAGATTTTGAATATCCTATGAACAAACCATGCACCTCAACTCCTTATTAAACGGATACTCCATACTTATCTATATTTTGATTGCTTATCTCTTTAAATTCAAATTTTGAAGATCAGTATTTTGACGTCTGCCTAAGATGGCCTTATAAATAGATACCCATAATCAGCTTCATTTCATTCTTTCACAATTCTTATCAAAACAACAAACAAGACCTTTTCAAGCACAATAGAGGTATGAATCAAATTCTTTATTTTTCATCCATTATAGATCAAATTCCTCATTCGATATATTGTCTTTAACATTTGATTATTTGCACTATACGGATGAACAACTCAAACAGTTCATAATAACAAAAAACGAATTTGGCATTGCGAAGATGACTATGAACGACGAAATCAAGGTAAAGTTATGTTACAACATCTCACGTCAAATATATTTATCAATACGTGACATTTTCTTCTTCATATGAACAACAAGCTGGGAACAAAACTGTCGATCTTCATGATCATGTGGTAACACTCCGTTCTACATTTTTTTTGAGATATATATTTATTCACATGGAGGCGTAATTATGTTTTCCTTCTTTTAACAACAACATGATGTCAACGTGAAACTTGATAAGGCTGATGAGGAGATTCACGATACGAAGAAATGGAAAAGGGAAGCAAACTTGGCGACATGGAAATGGAACGATGTAATTGATGATGATGAGAGCATTTTCGATGGGGATGATTATACTCGTGATGATGTTTTGTCAATGTCCACTATCAAGAGGAAGAAACGAAACCAAGTTTCCGTGTTTAGCCGTAATAAAATTTAAGGTTTGATTGACGAAGACGATGAAGATGATGAAGACGAAGATAATATTTTCGGTTGATCAATATTTAGTTGCTTCTCAATGTTTTAATGTCATTATTGATGTTTTATTCATGTACTTTTGTTTAATGCTTATTCGGTTCAACCATAGGTTAATTCCTCATGTTATTTTTTTTAGTGAATAAATGTTATTTGGGTCACTTATGTTTTAATGCAACAATTTTTACTTATAAGTGTTCATTTTTTACTCACCTTATGTCACAATTTGGTTAACTACTATGTTTGGATCACCATATCAGTGTAGATGCATTTTATATCACTTAAAGGATAATGAACACTTGCCAAACACCCTCTTAGAAAGTCATTTTAATCGTAGGCTCAGCTTAGTTTAGATGGATTTGCCAAACACCCTCTTAGAAAGTTAGAATGATTATATACAAGTGCAAGTTATTTATCTTTTAGCTTCCAATTGTAAGCGACTTGCAGTTGTCGTAGTACATCTCGATGTGTTGTCAAAATTGCATCTATGAGAACGTTATGCATTATAATGAAGCTTGAGTTGCAATTTAAACAAGGAATATTTTGGACTTGTCTTGTGGTAATTGTAGACAAGGTAACATGCATAATCACATAACTGAGCCGCGTGCTGATGTTTTTTGGGGTGTTTGGAATAAGTGGTTGAAAAGTTGTTTGTAATTTGGATGTGAAGCATGTCGTAGATAGGGCCGTTTATTTTTTAGCATGTCTTGCGGATATGTAGAAACAAAACAATTCCAGAACTTGCTGGAATCACATAAATGAACTCGAGGTGATTTGTTTTAGGGTGTTTGGCCTAAGTGGTCGAAGAGTAGTTTTGTATTTGTTATGATTGTGAATTTGGCTTTGAAGCAGGTCGTAGTTAGGGTGGGTCATGGTTAGGGTCGTTGGTTTTCGATCGGTTCTTGCGGATATGTAGAAAAAGATCAGTTCGAAAAGAATATAAGTGGACTTTCAAAGATTACAAAGCTTTTAACAATAAAAAAAGGAGTTGGGATGTGTTTTTTGCAATGATTATTTGATGCAATAGGGTATTAAAAGATGTGGAAATGAGGTTTTAGAATTCAAAAGTCTAATCTAGGCAACAATTATCAAGAAATCTTGGTTCACTTTAAAATTTAAGCTACCTAATGTATTAAGGTTACGGAGAAGCTGAAAAAGGCTTACGTTCGTGATATAATTCCATCAGCGGATTATGAGATTGGCATCCTTCTTTGTACGTTTTTTCTCAGGTTCTACAATTAATTTTATTACAACATTTTTACTGAAACAACGTTTCTAACTGACATCAATGTTGTTAAAACATGTTTTAACAGATATCAAGAGAAGGGTCATTCGTTTGCAAACAGAAACACAAACACCAAGTAACTTTGAAGAAACTACAATATGTATGGAAAGAACATTCTTTTGATTAATAACCATATAGACAACGAGATTATTATTCTATTGCTGCCGAAGCATACATAGAACAAATTCATGTCAACCGTTAGATCCATAGACTTTCAATCTTGACCACTCTAATTCCATGATTATCTATATTTAACAAACTTGAGCCAAACTCTCTATATTACATAACATGTGCAGCTTAAATATCCTAGGAAAAAACCATGCCTACATTTTCAAATTAGATATATTTTAGATTTTGAATATCCTATGAACAAACCATGCACCTCAACTCCTTATTAAACGGATACTCCATACTTATCTATATTTTGATTGCTTATCTCTTTAAATTCAAATTTTGAAGATCAGTATTTTGACGTCTGCCTAAGATGGCCTTATAAATAGATACCCATAATCAGCTTCATTTCATTCTTTCACAATTCTTATCAAAACAACAAACAAGACCTTTTCAAGCACAATAGAGGTATGAATCAAATTCTTTATTTTTCATCCATTATAGATCAAATTCCTCATTCGATATATTGTCTTTAACATTTGATTATTTGCACTATACGGATGAACAACTCAAACAGTTCATAATAACAAAAAACGAATTTGGCATTGCGAAGATGACTATGAACGACGAAATCAAGGTAAAGTTATGTTACAACATCTCACGTCAAATATATTTATCAATACGTGACATTTTCTTCTTCATATGAACAACAAGCTGGGAACAAAACTGTCGATCTTCATGATCATGTGGTAACACTCCGTTCTACATTTTTTTTGAGATATATATTTATTCACATGGAGGCGTAATTATGTTTTCCTTCTTTTAACAACAACATGATGTCAACGTGAAACTTGATAAGGCTGATGAGGAGATTCACGATACGAAGAAATGGAAAAGGGAAGCAAACTTGGCGACATGGAAATGGAACGATGTAATTGATGATGATGAGAGCATTTTCGATGGGGATGATTATACTCGTGATGATGTTTTGTCAATGTCCACTATCAAGAGGAAGAAACGAAACCAAGTTTCCGTGTTTAGCCGTAATAAAATTTAAGGTTTGATTGACGAAGACGATGAAGATGATGAAGACGAAGATAATATTTTCGGTTGATCAATATTTAGTTGCTTCTCAATGTTTTAATGTCATTATTGATGTTTTATTCATGTACTTTTGTTTAATGCTTATTCGGTTCAACCATAGGTTAATTCCTCATGTTATTTTTTTTAGTGAATAAATGTTATTTGGGTCACTTATGTTTTAATGCAACAATTTTTACTTATAAGTGTTCATTTTTTACTCACCTTATGTCACAATTTGGTTAACTACTATGTTTGGATCACCATATCAGTGTAGATGCATTTTATATCACTTAAAGGATAATGAACACTTGCCAAACACCCTCTTAGAAAGTCATTTTAATCGTAGGCTCAGCTTAGTTTAGATGGATTTGCCAAACACCCTCTTAGAAAGTTAGAATGATTATATACAAGTGCAAGTTATTTATCTTTTAGCTTCCAATTGTAAGCGACTTGCAGTTGTCGTAGTACATCTCGATGTGTTGTCAAAATTGCATCTATGAGAACGTTATGCATTATAATGAAGCTTGAGTTGCAATTTAAACAAGGAATATTTTGGACTTGTCTTGTGGTAATTGTAGACAAGGTAACATGCATAATCACATAACTGAGCCGCGTGCTGATGTTTTTTGGGGTGTTTGGAATAAGTGGTTGAAAAGTTGTTTGTAATTTGGATGTGAAGCATGTCGTAGATAGGGCCGTTTATTTTTTAGCATGTCTTGCGGATATGTAGAAACAAAACAATTCCAGAACTTGCTGGAATCACATAAATGAACTCGAGGTGATTTGTTTTAGGGTGTTTGGCCTAAGTGGTCGAAGAGTAGTTTTGTATTTGTTATGATTGTGAATTTGGCTTTGAAGCAGGTCGTAGTTAGGGTGGGTCATGGTTAGGGTCGTTGGTTTTCGATCGGTTCTTGCGGATATGTAGAAAAAGATCAGTTCGAAAAGAATATAAGTGGACTTTCAAAGATTACAAAGCTTTTAACAATAAAAAAAGGAGTTGGGATGTGTTTTTTGCAATGATTATTTGATGCAATAGGGTATTAAAAGATGTGGAAATGAGGTTTTAGAATTCAAAAGTCTAATCTAGGCAACAATTATCAAGAAATCTTGGTTCACTTTAAAATTTAAGCTACCTAATGTATTAAGGTTACGGAGAAGCTGAAAAAGGCTTACGTTCGTGATATAATTCCATCAGCGGATTATGAGATTGGCATCCTTCTTTGTACGTTTTTTCTCAGGTTCTACAATTAATTTTATTACAACATTTTTACTGAAACAACGTTTCTAACTGACATCAATGTTGTTAAAACATGTTTTAACAGATATCAAGAGAAGGGTCATTCGTTTGCAAACAGAAACACAAACACCAAGTAACTTTGAAGAAACTACAATATGTATGGAAAGAACATTCTTTTGATTAATAACCATATAGACAACGAGATTATTATTCTATTGCTGCCGAAGCATACATAGAACAAATTCATGTCAACCGTTAGATCCATAGACTTTCAATCTTGACCACTCTAATTCCATGATTATCTATATTTAACAAACTTGAGCCAAACTCTCTATATTACATAACATGTGCAGCTTAAATATCCTAGGAAAAAACCATGCCTACATTTTCAAATTAGATATATTTTAGATTTTGAATATCCTATGAACAAACCATGCACCTCAACTCCTTATTAAACGGATACTCCATACTTATCTATATTTTGATTGCTTATCTCTTTAAATTCAAATTTTGAAGATCAGTATTTTGACGTCTGCCTAAGATGGCCTTATAAATAGATACCCATAATCAGCTTCATTTCATTCTTTCACAATTCTTATCAAAACAACAAACAAGACCTTTTCAAGCACAATAGAGGTATGAATCAAATTCTTTATTTTTCATCCATTATAGATCAAATTCCTCATTCGATATATTGTCTTTAACATTTGATTATTTGCACTATACGGATGAACAACTCAAACAGTTCATAATAACAAAAAACGAATTTGGCATTGCGAAGATGACTATGAACGACGAAATCAAGGTAAAGTTATGTTACAACATCTCACGTCAAATATATTTATCAATACGTGACATTTTCTTCTTCATATGAACAACAAGCTGGGAACAAAACTGTCGATCTTCATGATCATGTGGTAACACTCCGTTCTACATTTTTTTTGAGATATATATTTATTCACATGGAGGCGTAATTATGTTTTCCTTCTTTTAACAACAACATGATGTCAACGTGAAACTTGATAAGGCTGATGAGGAGATTCACGATACGAAGAAATGGAAAAGGGAAGCAAACTTGGCGACATGGAAATGGAACGATGTAATTGATGATGATGAGAGCATTTTCGATGGGGATGATTATACTCGTGATGATGTTTTGTCAATGTCCACTATCAAGAGGAAGAAACGAAACCAAGTTTCCGTGTTTAGCCGTAATAAAATTTAAGGTTTGATTGACGAAGACGATGAAGATGATGAAGACGAAGATAATATTTTCGGTTGATCAATATTTAGTTGCTTCTCAATGTTTTAATGTCATTATTGATGTTTTATTCATGTACTTTTGTTTAATGCTTATTCGGTTCAACCATAGGTTAATTCCTCATGTTATTTTTTTTAGTGAATAAATGTTATTTGGGTCACTTATGTTTTAATGCAACAATTTTTACTTATAAGTGTTCATTTTTTACTCACCTTATGTCACAATTTGGTTAACTACTATGTTTGGATCACCATATCAGTGTAGATGCATTTTATATCACTTAAAGGATAATGAACACTTGCCAAACACCCTCTTAGAAAGTCATTTTAATCGTAGGCTCAGCTTAGTTTAGATGGATTTGCCAAACACCCTCTTAGAAAGTTAGAATGATTATATACAAGTGCAAGTTATTTATCTTTTAGCTTCCAATTGTAAGCGACTTGCAGTTGTCGTAGTACATCTCGATGTGTTGTCAAAATTGCATCTATGAGAACGTTATGCATTATAATGAAGCTTGAGTTGCAATTTAAACAAGGAATATTTTGGACTTGTCTTGTGGTAATTGTAGACAAGGTAACATGCATAATCACATAACTGAGCCGCGTGCTGATGTTTTTTGGGGTGTTTGGAATAAGTGGTTGAAAAGTTGTTTGTAATTTGGATGTGAAGCATGTCGTAGATAGGGCCGTTTATTTTTTAGCATGTCTTGCGGATATGTAGAAACAAAACAATTCCAGAACTTGCTGGAATCACATAAATGAACTCGAGGTGATTTGTTTTAGGGTGTTTGGCCTAAGTGGTCGAAGAGTAGTTTTGTATTTGTTATGATTGTGAATTTGGCTTTGAAGCAGGTCGTAGTTAGGGTGGGTCATGGTTAGGGTCGTTGGTTTTCGATCGGTTCTTGCGGATATGTAGAAAAAGATCAGTTCGAAAAGAATATAAGTGGACTTTCAAAGATTACAAAGCTTTTAACAATAAAAAAAGGAGTTGGGATGTGTTTTTTGCAATGATTATTTGATGCAATAGGGTATTAAAAGATGTGGAAATGAGGTTTTAGAATTCAAAAGTCTAATCTAGGCAACAATTATCAAGAAATCTTGGTTCACTTTAAAATTTAAGCTACCTAATGTATTAAGGTTACGGAGAAGCTGAAAAAGGCTTACGTTCGTGATATAATTCCATCAGCGGATTATGAGATTGGCATCCTTCTTTGTACGTTTTTTCTCAGGTTCTACAATTAATTTTATTACAACATTTTTACTGAAACAACGTTTCTAACTGACATCAATGTTGTTAAAACATGTTTTAACAGATATCAAGAGAAGGGTCATTCGTTTGCAAACAGAAACACAAACACCAAGTAACTTTGAAGAAACTACAATATGTATGGAAAGAACATTCTTTTGATTAATAACCATATAGACAACGAGATTAATAGAGTGATTGTGCACTTTAAGATTTTTTTTTTTTTTTTTTTTTTTTTTTTTTTTTTTCAGACAACGAGTTTATATATTTTTTTCTTTCTAAATTATTGAATCGTTATACCCGGGCAACGCACGGGTATTGTACTAGTTAGGGGTGTTCACGGATTGGGAAATATCCATAGTAATCGAAAATCAAAACTGAACCGAACCGAAAATAACTGAACCGAACTGAATTGGTCAAAACTGAACCGAACCGAACTAAATATTTGGTTATCGGGTTGGATATGGTTTTGGCAATGAAAACCGAAACCGAATTCATATAAAATATATATTTTTTTCTATGTATATATATGAAAAAAATCACTAAAACTCTTTTTTAGTATAAATATAACATGATTTAAGTTTGAAAAAAAAATTTGTGCTAAAAATATATATAATTAAATAAAAAAATAATTAAAATTATGTAATTCGGGTTATTCGGTTCGGTTTTCAGTTATAGGTTTTCGGTTTTCGGTTATTCGGTTATTCGGTTCTGTTTTCGGTTCGGTTGAATCAAATTTAAATTCGGTTCGGTTCGGTTATACCCAGAAAAAAAAATTAACCGAATTAACCGAACCGAATAAACCGATAACCGAACCGATGAACACCCCTAACTATAATTAGGGGTGTTCATGGGTCGGGTATATATCCGAATAAACCGAAAACCGAAACCGAACTGAACCGAAAATAACCGAACCGAACCGAAGTTGTCAAAACCGAACCGAACCGAATTAAATATTCGGTTTTCGGTTCGGTTATGGTTTTAGCAATCCAAACCGAAAACCGAACTCAAATAAATTCATATATTTTTTTATATATTTATATATAAAAAAATATTAAAACTCTTTTATACTATATGTTAGTGCAAATATTACGATATTTAATCTATACAGTCTCGTTTGTTTTGATTGATGACAAACATGTAACTTGTAATACATAACGTAAAATGTACAAGTTACTTGTAATTACATTTGTCTCAACATACATTCAACACCTCTCGATGTCTCAAGTCCTCGTATGTTACAACACAGGTTCGTACATGTTTGTTATGTGGCATTATGATCAAACCCATTAACAAATCATTTAGAATGTTTAAAATACGTTTAGAATCACTAAGTATTTTAATAGGTTAATCATTCTATTTCGAACCTCATTTTACATTTTGCATTCACAAGTATTCTGTAAAATGTCTAACAAATATATACTTTTATTTGTACAAGTAAACTAACTATAATATTAATACAAGTACTAAAGTTTACTTACACTTGACAAAATATATATTATTTTGTCAAGCACCTAACTAGATATTTTATTTTATAAAAGGCAATTAGACTTTTTATAAACTAGTTACATAAACATTTTACAAGTTTATTTTCATGAACATTTTAATCTAAATGAAAATACAATTTTACATCACTTCATGCATCATCATATCTTTAGAAGATTTGGTCAATATTTGGTTAGATTTGCAAGATCTTGAAAGATATTATAAGATATCAAATCTAATAAAGTATTATTTTTTAGATTACATTTTGGCTATAAATAGAGCTCATTGTCTTCTCATTTCAATCATCCCTTCCAACAACACATTCTTTCTATCTTTCTTTCATCTTTTAGATCTATAGATAACCATGTAGTAACATACATTAATCACCCTTATCATCACATGATCATAATGCTTCTAACATTCATCTTTGTTGTAAGCATACTTTACATCAACCAAGGAAAGCTTGGAGATCTAGCCATCCTCATTCACCAAAGCATATCAACATATGAAGATTCAAGATCTCTTGATATCCTCATTGATTGAAGACTTCTTATTTAAGAAGATCATTTAGATTAGTCATTCATATCCATTAGACATTTATGTCATGGATCATCATTGTAAACATCATTGCATCATCACAACACTTTCACCAAACTAGATTAGATGGTTTATGTGTTTGTACCATAAAACATAAGGTTTGTTATGTTGGGCCATAAAACATAGTGGGAGTGGTTGTACCCTTGAAAAGAACTCGACATCTAGCTTAGTGTCGGAAATATTGTATAGGCGATGTTAGGTTGGTTCTACCTCGAACTAGAACCCGGTATTTAGCTTTGTACCGGAAAAAGTGTAAGCGACGATTGTAAGGTTTTCTACGCCGAGAAGGGAGCTTGTTGATTTAGTGAAGTAACTCTCGAGTTGGGTACTCGGGGAGTGGAGTAGGGCGGAGAGGAGATCCGTGACCGAACCACTATAAATCCTCTTGTTCGGTTTGCACTTTCCTTTCTTTATCTCTTTACCTTTATAATTGCTTATGATGTGGTTTGATGATGATGCTTGTGTGACAACTTGGTTTACTATGCTTTATATTAGTCATAAACAATAATTGATACTTTCATATAATAACAAGCTTCATAAGTGATTTGATACAAAAGATCTAACGATTTTAAACGGTAACGTATTCACCCCCCCCTCTACGTTTTCACAATTGGTACCAGAGCCTCGTAGCTCTTATTTTCAAAACAAATGGTTTTTAAAATGGAGCACGATCCATGTATCAAATTACCATTGAAGCGAAATATAATATGAAAAATGTTTTGCTAATTATACTTAGAAATTTTGTTGTTAAATGTTTAGATAAGTCACATTAGTAAAAATAATAAACAAAATATGTGTATTATATTTTTTCTATCAAATCTAGTAAGTCCTACACTTTTTCGCCATGAGTAAGTACATTTTTCAACTTTCTGTGAAGACCACGGACTGGGCGGAACCAAAAAAAGGGCTCCTTGCTTGTAAACTTTTGGTTCCTTGGTCTGCACAGTACGCAGTTTTTTGGCCAACTTAAAAAATTCATAACTTATTAACCGTAAGTCCGTAGGAGTCGAACCACCTATCATTTTAAAGGGAATTGAGTCTACTTTCATTTAAAAATACTCTCATGGCATGAGTCAAATTTTAAATATGTGAAATAGACCAAATAATACCGTATATCTAAGATATTAAGTTTCGCTTTAACATAAAAACTCAAATTTTTTGAATCAAGTAATTTAAGTTGGTATTCTTGAAACTTGGATACAATTTCTTTTGAAACTAAATAATTTGGTAATATGTTTAAAGGAAACTAATTAAGCTTGGTATACATCGTCATTCTTAAACGCAAAATGACGAAAAGTGTTTTTTGTTATGCTATGCTAAATGACCACTTGTTTATGTTGTTTGCATATATGTTGCTTGCTTATTTTCAAATTGTTGTTTACACTTGTTTGTTTGCATAATATAATGTCAATCTTGCCATGTTATTTATTCGCTTGCTTGACGATTTCTTGTTTATGCACAATAGGACATTTGCTAGATTTTGTGCACTTAGTTGGAAAATTGTTTTACCACCACTTATAGACTTAGATCACTTCCTTTGCATAGGTTATACTAACATCTCGCATAACTTATGAAATGTCATGACTCGCTTAGCAATAAGTACTAAGTAAGTTAGTCAAGTACTTTGAAAAATAGAGGTTTTAAGAGAGTGTTTGGTACAAGGACAAAAACAATGTTGTATGATGTAATTTATTTGTTTTTACTTTGTAGGATGATAATATGACTTAAAACAATGTTGTATGCTAACCGGTTTATGCAGGTGGATAGCACAAGTGTGCTATCAAATTTTACCCATTTTCACTATATTGTGGAAATCAAAAAGCCTTGTTCAAAATTTATGCTCCACTATGTTTATACATGTGTTATTTGCTTTTCCTAACTAGAAATGTTTAGTATAACAGCTTTTGAGAAAAATTTCAGGTTTCGGAAATGTCCCCGACACCTAAAAACGTACTCTGTCCATATTTCTGCACTCCACGGATCAGACGGCACCATAATTTTGGTACCGTCCTTTATGTATTTTGGTACCGCCGTACCTGTACAGGCGGACCAGACGGCACCCTTTTTAGGGTACCGTGCGTGTATGATTTTGGTGCCGTGGATCCTACAGGTAAGTTATTGAATTTTACTAAAACCCGCAATCTAATTTACCAAACTTCGTTTCTAGGATAGTTGTTAATACATATCTTTCATACCTCACTCAACACATCCTCAATGGATTAACTTAGGATGTTTGACATGATTTTAGACACTTCCATCTCATTAGAAACTACCATCTTTGTATGGATTAACATCAAATCCATGAATCCTTAGTT
This sequence comes from Chrysanthemum seticuspe, assembly GCA_019973895.1. NCBI lineage: Eukaryota > Viridiplantae > Streptophyta > Magnoliopsida > Asterales > Asteraceae > Chrysanthemum > Chrysanthemum seticuspe. The sequence goes on from BPTQ01000004.1 coordinate 102,920,652, forward strand.
CCATAAATCGACACATTCAAGATGATCATTTTCACACCTTCACTGTTACTTTTCCTCAAGCTTAGCATTTCTTAAAGCAAAGTCAAAATGACTAAATCCTTAACCTCAAATAAGCCACTTAAGAAAACCACTAGGATTAGCATTCGATCTTGTTGCTTCATTAACTTGAGCTCTTCATCCTCAGACTCATTACCTCTCAACATCTCATCACCCATTCAAGATGTGAACTTTCTAAACTTGAGTACTCCAACTCCACCACCAAAATCACCCACCATCATCCAAAACAACTTCACTACCAAAGTCTCCAAAGCTTGTACCTATCAAACTTTGTGCAACACCATCAACATCTCCTCACCCGTTTGCGGATGACTTAGATGACTTACCGAGACTAATAAACCTGGACTAATTATTTGCAAAGATATCATACACAAGTCTAACATATGACTATAGATATTGTTTTGTATCTACATGTTTGCCTCACCTGGTTAACATGAAAATAATGTGTCATCCTCCAAGACGATAAGCATTTACATCGAGTCATAACTCACATGTATGTTAAAGAGTCTTGCTATCCTCGAGTGCAATCTAAGCTCCATAGTCTCAACAAGGTAGGATTGACAACTTAAGTATTTCATCCGAAATATTCAAGTATATGCGACTTACGATTGTAGTCATTAAAAGTCATATCCGAAAAAATTAACACCCAAGTATTTTAACAACACATGTTAAAACACTAATCCTAAAATGAATCAAACACTTATCCAAAACAAACAACCCACTGTGCCACTTATCCCTCTTTGACACCTACTATCCGTCTTCCATCTTTTGGCACCATTAAGCGTGTTGCTCATGAACTTCCAAGAGCATCCTTTAAACCAAACGTGCCCTTTCAAGATGAACCTATACCTCAGCCCCTAAGCTTCATAGACATGACCAAAACTTCAAACACTTCACCCACTAGTTGTAGCAACCAATGAACCATAAGAATTAGTATCCGTATTTTTTGTGTTCAACATCTATGGACAAATATTCAACCTAAGTACTCCCATAGCACAACAAACCCCTACATCACCACATCCTTATTTAGACACTAGAAGACCTACCACCTAGATCAACCAATCCACCATCCTTACCATCATTTGAATTCATTGAGTGTATTGCTCAAAAAGCCCTTGTGTCCAACACTTGTACTGAATCAAATGCATGTTTGAACAAACTCAAACATCCTTTCCAACATATAAGGACTTAGATAATTCATTATGGCTAGAACCTCAACTATCAAATAAGCATGGTGCTCTTGGTAATTGTTGTCAATTTCCACTAGGTATAAGTAGTACTACCTTCACAAATTATCAAAGTATTAGTAATACTTCGTCGTTAAACTTCTGCATAAATTTCGTTAAACCTCAAATCAACATTTTAACAACATATGTTAAAATGCAATCTCAAAGCCAACATCATACACCCCAAGCAACAATGACTTTTGAGGAGTATACATAAGAAACTCAAGTGAATTCCTCTTGTCATCATCTAGTGAATATAATCTTGAGACCAAGTTTATTTAGATGGGACTATCCGATTCAAACACTTTGGCTTCATATCTTCATTTAGGAAAACATGATGTTTTGAAGAACATTATGACTAAGATTCATGCGTTAAGATTTCATCTTGTTAAAAGGATATTGTATATCCTATGCATCTTTCTTGCGACATAAATAGTTGTGTTACAAGAGATTTCATTACACCTCATTGGCTAAATGATCTTGAAACAAACATCTACAAGTTCTATGAACTAGCATATCCAATTCATCTTGTCATACTTGTTTTCATAAGCATGATAACTTTATCCCATGGGATAATCTCATTTGTTGAAAGATACTATTTGTATCTATTTCCTTTCAAGCGTACATCATAACCTAACCTTGCTCAAACCGAGTGCACATCCAAGGTTAAAACTACACATCTTTAGAGCATACACAAGATCTATTGAAGTTGGTAACCTCACTTAGATTATTGTTAAATAAAATACCAAAGAGCTTTCTTGAGAACGTTCTTAGTTTAACATATTCTCTAGTCTTAGATGATCAATTCACATTTAAATTACACACTTCAACTCAACATAAAAGATGTCATTCATTAGATCATACAATTAGCTGTGTAATTTGAACAACTTTAGATTCTAAACACAAGATTAAAACACATTGTTTATCAAACACACCATTGTTAAAAATCATGTGTATAACATGACGTCTTCATCACCTTAGTTATATTGCATATTAGTTAAGTCACATTAAGCCAAGTATTGGTAAACTATCATCTTTTATGCACTTTAATATGCAAAAGTAGGAGTTCCCATCTTTCTAACATGAGAATGACTACTAGAGAACCTATTGCACTAGAAACTCAATTTGACCTAACGGTTGAATTGCTTCCTGGAGAGAAGTTGGGTATGTGGAATCACCCGTAAAAATGGTCGTGTTTAGCCTTAATTGAGCACCGCTAGTAATAGTCTCATATTCATTCTCCAACTTGAAAAATTTGTATTCCTATACTTGCCTAAAGTAAGTGTTAAAACATTGATAGTTTGCCTCGCCTTAGGAATACTAATCAAACAAGTAGTATATATGACTTTTCTTTTAAAACTACTTGCATTGCACTTACATGTGTTGATTACATGTTCTTGTTTAATACGATAAGTTGATTTGACATTATCTTAGTGTTTGATAACAAGTCAAATGTGTAAACCTTAGTACGGTTTTATCTTTATAATGCTTGTATTCTTGTTTCATGCTACTAAACGTTTAAACCTAAACTTTATTTGCATGATACTTACTTTTGAATTAATTTTAGCATGATTAACATGTTACTTATGAACTCATAATATGCCATTTTGATACGTGATAAGTTTTGATATGATATATTTGTGTTTGAAAGCTATTAGTTGGCATTCATTACATCTATGTGTAGTACGATCCAAATGATACATGCTCCAAATTGTTATGTCTTAAACATGGCTTGCATGAATCTTTCATCTTGTTTCTTTTGCTTCTTGTCACACTATTTGTTTGCTACGTGTGCACATATAATCTGTCAAAGTGCTTTTGGTATGACTAACTTTTAGAAGCCTTTTTATCTTACAAATTAATCATATAGATTATTGTATATCCAAGTATGCTTAAGTGTCTAAGTCTAACGACAAAACAATCTCATAATGAAATGTCTTGAATAAAGTCATATTCTTGCATAATATGATTGTTTTGATGCTATCTTGTGTGGTGATTTCTTGTCTACTAAGTGCAATATGTTGTTTTTGCTTATATAATATGTTATCATTTGATTTCTATCATGTTAACAACTTTTGTCACTAACAAATTTGTTTTGTAGGTTGATAACAAATTATTTGTTATCTCACTTGGTTCTAACTTTTATATGCTCACTTTGCATAATCCCCTTTATTGCTACGTAGATTAATATTATGCTTTATGGGACCCCTACACTTGCAAATAGTTTAAAAGCATATAGAATTAAGTTCTAGAGGGTTGGCTTTGCATTTTTTTCAACCGACCTCTTTCCAAATCTCTTTTTTGCTTCTGCTTTCCAAAAATCATCTCCATCATTATTTAGTTATAACAATACTCTAATCCTCTTCACTTCCTATTAGGAAACCACATGCCTCATCATACGATCATCTCGTATTAATCGATAAGAGGTACGTGACTTTAAGGATGAAGTTCATTGTATGCAAACCATCTTCCAGAAAAACATCACTAAGCTCACCTCTTTCGTTAACCCGAATAACCTCCTAAACACTTTGTTGTCATTCCTTGTTTGATACATTACACATTATGTTGGATGTCCACCAATTAAGGGGGAGAGAAATCCATTCACATAATTGTCTTTTGTCAAAATTTATGTCTCTTAGACTCTAAAATACCAACACATAGGTAAACACCACTTAGCTAAAACCGGTTCACGAAACCACAACTAGTTCAACATCTTTAACCTTATATCACAAGTTTGCACCAATACTCATCAAAGTGAAAAACACATCATGTGTTTTACAAACTTCTTCATCTCCACAATCAACGAATCTAGGATTTTCCTTAAACTAGCACTTTACAACTTCACTATCTAGAACACCATCATAGGATCTTATCCTTTTCTAGCTTGACATATATCATGCATGTCATTGTCAGTGCAAACGATATATTAATCAAAACAGCCATTTCCAACACGTTGGTCCATCCAACTCTCACTTATATGATGTCATTCTAATCCTCATATAGGTACTCATTATTATTATTATTAGTATTTTCCATATTGTCTTCACTTCTTTTCAAAGTGATAATCATCCATGTCGGTCAAAACCATGCTAATACTACCTTTCCCATTGTCACCTAGAATAGGTCATTTTTATAATTCGTGTCAATCAATGAACGAATTTATCTTCATGTTATCACTTTTATATATTCTTAGATAGAACACATTATTGATTACTCTTGGGTTGAAGCATATGAGAACTTGCTCAAAACAATAGGCTGTTAGCATCAATAAATCATTCAAATCATAACCCTTATGCATCATTGAAATGCAATGTCCATTCATATTTTCTTCTTCTTAGCTTTGGTCACTTGACATGACGAAAGGATTGCATGAGTCCATATTTTTATATTTGCTATACATACGAGTTTCTAACTCCTTAATAGCTTCCTACCTAATCATCACCACCTTCCATCACCACTTTCACTAATCATCACCACCATGGATTAGCGAAAACTTACTTTTGTAAATCTCGAGTCATCTATCATCACCACATGAATCCTACTAGTAAACCGACACCAACACTAGCACCACTAGTGGCACACCCGGTGGAAGACTTCATATCTTCTTTCTAGGAGCTATTTTGTAGGATTTTATCATATTATATTCTCACTTTTCTTATGATTGTAATTAGGAGACTACACTTCATGAGATCTTTGATTATATCATTTATCACATATATACATCTTATTTTTCTTTGTGAAAAAGATGAAATATATTGCACTAATGTTTTTCATTGTAGGTTCATCATCATATACACTCGATTGTATATAACTTACTCATCTAAGGATGAAGTTTGCATCAATTATTTTTCTTATTTTAGGTGCTTCTTGACACCCTCGAACAAGGAGGAATATCCTTTAAGGACTCATATTGCATCGTCTATACACTTGTTTGTATATGACATATTTGTCTAAAGACAAAGCTTCTATTATACTAATATTTATTTTGAAGGTTCATCTTGACGACCTAGAGCAAGGGGAGCTTTCGTCAAGAATTTACTGAATGCATCTTATACACACTTTGTTGTATATCACTTACTCGTCCAATGACGAATATAGTTTTGCACTAATATTTGTTTTTTTTAGGTTTTTAATCATACCCTGACGCCTCAAACAAGGGGGAGCAACCGTCAAGGGGGAGCATGCACGCATTTAGCATCATTCTCACTTTTCAACAAGCATTTTTTCTTCAATAAAAAGTGGAGAAAATAGGCTAACATTGCTATGTTTTTTTTTTTTTTCATATATTTCTCATAATTTTTGTTGCATAAAACTAACCTTGATGTAGGTTAAGCCTCTTTATTTGATCCATGGATCCGCTACCTAACAAGGAACGGATTGAAGTAGATGATTTAACTTCACTAGGGATGATGCAAGCTCGCCTTTTTGGGAAGAAATGAAGTTAAACTCCAAGGACACGCCCTTTTTGTTTCGACAAAAGGGGGAGAAGAGTGTAAACGGAGAAGGAAATGTAAAGGTAGTAAGGATACAAGTAATTTTTTACATTTTACTTTCTATTACGTTTACATATCTTTGTCATCATCAAAAAGGGGGAGATTGTTAGTGCAAATATTACGATATTTAATCTATACAGTCTCGTTTGTTTTGATTGATGACAAACATGTAACTTGTAATACATAACGTAAAATGTACAAGTTACTTGTAATTACATTTGTCTCAACATACATTCAACACCTCTCGATGTCTCAAGTCCTCGTATGTTACAACACAGGTTCGTACATGTTTGTTATGTGGCATTATGATCAAACCCATTAACAAATCATTTAGAATGTTTAAAATACGTTTAGAATCACTAAGTATTTTAATAGGTTAATCATTCTATTTCGAACCTCATTTTACATTTTGCATTCACAAGTATTCTGTAAAATGTCTAACAAATATATACTTTTATTTGTACAAGTAAACTAACTATAATATTAATACAAGTACTAAAGTTTACTTACACTTGACAAAATATATATTATTTTGTCAAGCACCTAACTAGATATTTTATTTTATAAAAGGCAATTAGACTTTTTATAAACTAGTTACATAAACATTTTACAAGTTTATTTTCATGAACATTTTAATCTAAATGAAAATACAATTTTACATCACTTCATGCATCATCATATCTTTAGAAGATTTGGTCAATATTTGGTTAGATTTGCAAGATCTTGAAAGATATTATAAGATATCAAATCTAATAAAGTATTATTTTTTAGATTACATTTTGGCTATAAATAGAGCCCATTGTCTTCTCATTTCAATCATCCCTTCCAACAACACATTCTTTCTATCTTTCTTTCATCTTTTAGATCTATAGATAACCATGTAGTAACATACATTAATCACCCTTATCATCACATGATCATAATGCTTCTAACATTCATCTTTGTTGTAAGCATACTTTACATCAACCAAGGAAAGCTTGGAGATCTAGCCATCCTCATTCACCAAAGCATATCAACATATGAAGATTCAAGATCTCTTGATATCCTCATTGATTGAAGACTTCTTATTTAAGAAGATCATTTAGATTAGTCATTCATATCCATTAGACATTTATGTCATGGATCATCATTGTAAACATCATTGCATCATCACAACACTTTCACCAAACTAGATTAGATGGTTTATGTGTTTGTACCATAAAACACAAGGTTTGTTATGTTGGGCCATAAAACATAGTGGGAGTGGTTGTACCCTTGAAAAGAACTCGACATCTAGCTTAGTGTCGGAAATATTGTATAGGCGATGTTAGGTTGGTTCTACCTCGAACTAGAACCCGGTATTTAGCTTTGTACCGGAAAAAGTGTAAGCGACGATTGTAAGGTTTTCTCCGCCGAGAAGGGAGCTTGTTGATTTAGTGAAGTAACTCTCGAGTTGGGTACTCGGGGAGTGGAGTAGGGCGGAGAGGAGATCCGTGACCGAACCACTATAAATCCTCGTGTTCGGTTTGCACTTTCCTTTCTTTATCTCTTTACCTTTATAATTGCTTATGATGTGGTTTGATGATGATGCTTGTGTGACAACTTGGTTTACTATGCTTTATATTAGTCATAAACAATAATTGATACTTTCATATAATAACAAGCTTCATAAGTGATTTGATACAAAAGATCTAACGATTTTAAACGGTAACGTATTCACCCCCCTCTACGTTTTCACACTATATATATAACATTTTTTGAGTTTAAAATTTTTTTTTTGTTAAAAATATAAATAAATAAATGGATAAATAATTAAATTTATGTAATTCGGGTTATTCGGTTCGGTTTTCGGTTATGGGTGTTCGGTTTTCGGTTATTCGGTTCGGTTTAATCAATTTAAGTTCGGTTCGGTTCGGTTCTCGGTTATACCCAAAAAAAAAATTAACCGAATAAACTGAATAACCCGATAACCGAACCGATGAACACCTCTAACTATAATACATTTTGTAGCTTTCAATAGATGAACAATTATGTAGACTTTTCGTTTTTTTTTTGTGTTTATTTAAATAATAGTAAAACTTTTATAAATTAATAATGTTGTGATCGATGTATTTTATTAATTTATCGAGATATTATTATATCGATAAATTAATAATTTATTAATTTAAAAATATTTTACATATAGTCTTTAAATTTCAAGTTCAATATACTAGTTACAATGTATAATAGTTAGAGATGAAAAATAAATTAGAATATCAAGTTTCAATTAACATTTTATGAATTTACATTCACAAATTAATTAAATTTGTCAAGTTCATTGTTTTTGAAAAATGTTATGAATTTGCCATACCCGGCAAAATTGTTATATGACAGAAATTTTAAATGCATTACATGAAAATCGTTAGAACACTAGCCTATTATCAATGTGAATGCCCCATTGTATATGTGATGTTAAAGTGAAAGAGTTCAACTTGCTAACAAAATAGTCGCACAATGTTTTCAACAGTTGATAATCTCATTCAATGGTCATACTCTTGCTTGGAAATTATATATTATATATATATACTATTAGGCATTTTTGAACGGGCGAAACCTCTTTTTCTTAAGCCCTCCGTTTAAAGACAATTTGCCTTTTCATTGGCCCAACATTAATGATAAAATGTAAATTGCATCCCAACAGTGCCTTAGTGGATGCTGCGGCATATTCTGATTCGTTGAAAGGTGTTGGGACTTTTACTGTTCATCTCCGTTTTTGCGTTATCACCCCGTAATACAACACTAAACGTGATTTATTATGTTTAACACACCTAATTTTTTGTACTACAGAAAGAGACCCACACATGTGTAAATTGAACGGGCCAAACCTCTTTTTCTTAAGCCCTCCGTTTAAAGACAATTTGCCTTTTCATTGGCCCAACATTAATGATAAAATGTAAATTGCATCCCAACAGTGCCTTAGTGGATGCTGCGGCATATTCTGATTCGTTGAAAGGTGTTGGGACTTTTACTGTTCATCTCCGTTTTTGCGTTATCACCCCGTAATACAACACTAAACGTGATTTATTATGTTTAACACACCTAATTTTTTGTACTACAGAAAGAGACCCACACATGTGTAAACTATTATGAAACCCAATATACAAAATCAAACTCATATTCCAGATTCATCTATTGTTCCACTCATCAAACCCATATAAAAAAAAATTCTTTCCAGATTCATCCATTAACAGTATTCGCACAACCACCATACTAATGCAAAAGGGAAAAAAATGATTCATTCATGACCCGAATAAAAGGTTAACTAACAGTGCTTTTAGGGTCTATTTCTCTTTGAGGTCCCTTTTGTAATTCATGCTTCGGTGCGGCGGCGAAGATCAGCGGTCAAGTCACGGATGTTACGAATGTGGTTAGTGAAGCTTTTGCTGTTTAGAAGGAATTTGAATAGTTGCAACCGTTGTCTCAAGCAAGTGGTGGTTGATTTATTTAAGTAGAAGATATTTATCAACCATCATTTATAATAAGGGGCTGTTTGGGTAAGTTTATTTTAAGCGCTAAATAGCTTCATTTAGGCGTTTGGATTTGGTTATTTTGTAAATAGTGCAATCGAGACCATATTTGAATGCTGATATAGTCTTTTCAATCAGGAACTCTCTGCAGCTGTTCTTGAGCATATCACATGCTCCTCGATTTGGTAAGTAATGGCCGTTCTGCTTCATTAAAAAACAATGATCTTTCAATTGATTATTATTGTTTGTTTTCAGGATCTACTCATTCCTGCTATCATATCCGAATAATTCATCAGGAAAGAGTCTGCAGTGTTTGCTGCAGCAAATTTTACAGAAACTTGAAGCAATATCCTTACAAATATCCTTACAAATTGATTAATTTCTTAATGTTTTTCTTAGCCAAAAAGGTGATTTTTAAGATAACGGGAGGTGGAATTGCGAATTCAAAGGCCTGAATTGACTACAATATTGACTTGGAATCGGTGTAGCACGTAAGATTCAGTTAGCGGTAAGTAGCATCAATTTTTTAGTTACTTTCTTCTTGCTCAATTCATATCAATTAAAATATGTTCGTAAGTACATATTATTTGTGACCTAATTAGTATGGACAAGGACTTTGGGATTTGGTAATTGATCATGGTTATGTAAGATAGGTCGCGGTTTTTGGCACAGGGATTTGTTGGGAATTATCTAATTATTGCGTTCTTTATAATTATGGGGTGTTTGCAATAGCCTCTAGAAAAAAAAAAGAAAAAAAAAAGAAGCAAGGTTGGATCAAGTGGTTAACACCCTTGCCTCTGGAGACAGAGGTCAAGGGTTCGATCCTCACCCCTTGCAAGGCCGGAGGTCCTTTTCTACCATTGGTAGAACCGGAAGCAGCCTCTCTACCTTAGGTAGGGGTAAGGTTGTCTACGTCTCAACCTCCCCCATACACCGTGGAAGACGGTATTGGGACCCATAACCCGTGGAAGACGGTATTGGGAGTTACTTTTTACTTTTTTTTGCAATAGCCTCTAGAATACTAATGCATTATAGAGCATTGAAAAAAGTATAAGTTTCATATAAATTTAATTTTTCGGAATGACAAAAGTATAAGTTTAATTTTGCGGTACCTACACTGTGTTCTTATATGATCGATTGATTGTTATAGTTGTTTGACCATCATGACTTGACAAATTACATGTCATTACCCTTGATCATGTTAGCTTCTTCTCAACTTGCTGTTTAGATTAATGCTTGCTTTTTGGTAGTTTCACCATTAAAACTTCTTGGGTCATTTTTGCACAATTTTTCTACACTCACAAAAAGAAGTAGCGAAGCACTGCTAAAGAAGTCAAGGGATTAACTGAAAAAATGGTGAATGTTCAGTAGTTTTACCATCATGACTTGAAACTTATACTTTTGTCATTGAGTAAGATTAAACTTATATGAGCGTTAGTTATTGCAAAAAATTACAAGTATAGTGACTTGCTTTTGGAGCTAGCATGGGTCATCTCTGATTCATTTATTTTGTATCTTTAAAATCTAAAAGATTATGTACTTATAACATTGTACACATACATAATACTATGGTTGCAAAACATTGATTTGACTTTGTATAGTATGTCATCTAACAATATTTTTTCAAATATTTAACTCCATAATTTATATTGGTGCTATAGTGGTTGGAAGTGTTCATTCACTCTCTTAAGATTATTACGCAGTATCACAATTTATGTAATATATCGCTTATAAAGGTGGTAGGTTTCTGTTTGCTTATAAAATTTTCACCCAAAGTACGGCAGTTTTTGGATTTTTTATTTATTTATTTAACAGGTATCTTCAACTCTCATGATCTCACTGTGTACACTCAGGAGTTGACAAACCTCGCAGCAACCATTGTTACTGGAACATCCATTAAAGATGGCCAACAACAACATAAGGTGTAAACAGACTAAGTTTTCCTTAGATTGTTTTTTTTGGACATGCTTATAAATCATTACTGTGACCTGCAACAATTTGGGACAAGTTTGTTATCTTAAAGATGTGTTGGTTATGTGAAAATGGATATACTCTTTACATCTGTATGTGTATTGAAGATATACCAAACATTATTCTCAACATTAAAATGTCTAATATCTAATAATACAAAGCTGATAGGGGAGTCGCATCTGATATACTATCGTTAGAATGTCAATCTAAGAGGTAGATGATATAACTATTCATGTGGCAAGACGGCCAAATGAGGAGGTTAACGGGTATTACGGCGTCCACAGGTTATAGTATTTATGCTTTACCGTATCACTATGGGGTCTCTTTGTTAATAAACATTTAAATGCCTCTGTGCGTGTGTTGATTGAGGTTGTAATAATTAAATCTTTAGATGTGTGGTGTGTTGCATATTCTGATTTTCTAGGAACAAAGTTTCAAAAATACCCGGTAATAGCAAATTTGTTTAGCGAAGACAGAATCTGCTTATCCGACATAAAAAATTGATGATTAGATAATCAGATCAAAATTGAAAATCCAAATAGCCACTTAACTTTATTAATTGATGATTAGATAATCAGATCAAAATTGAAAATCCAAATAGCCACTTAACTTTATTAGTTACTGATATACTATTGTTACTGTCAGGTCGTAGCAGGCCAGCCGGAAATTCGAAGATGTAAAGGTTCAGGTGACATGAAAGAAGAAGAATTCTCACCATATCCAGCCAACATTAATGATGAGAACTTAAACAACCACGTTGACCAGGTGTGTTTAGGTGTTTATTGTAAGGAATCCTATATTTTGTACCTTCGTTTCCATGTGTATAGCTTGAACCAGATAAGTAATCTCAAACATAATTCAAAGGCTTAATCGAGAAAAAAAAAATAAAAAAAAGAACAAAAAAGACGCTTTCGTTTCTGTCAGAGATAGCAAACTTTGTTTTTCGTTCATGAAAAGCCTAAATCTTTCAAAAAATCATGTAGTATAAAGGGGTGTTTTAATGTTTCTGGTCATGGGACATGTACTCGAATACATGTTCACTTGAACATCATTATTGTATGTTCTTTATGTATTTGACTTTTTAATTGTTATTTTTAGGTGATGATATTTTCAACATTGGCCGCAGGTAAATATGAGAACAGTGATGTTTGTGTAGCTGGAATCTTGGGTGGTGGAAGTAATGCATCTTATGTGGACCGAGCTCAGGTTATGCCAGAATCGCAACGACGACACCCTGCATCAGACGAAATGGTGAGCTGTGGACACACACACACACCACTCTGCTTATTATGCTATCCTTTTTCATTCAAAGTAACAAGTGCAGCACCTAAAAACTTCCTCGAAAAATAGATCTAGATAAGGTTCCAAACGGCTAACATGAATAACGATTATTGTTTTGATGTTTATTAGGTAATGTTCCTGCGATGCAAAAACCAAGAGGTCGAGCATTAACAGTTCAAAAGAAAGCTCCTGCTAAGAACAAAGTAAGAAATGAAACTATATCTTTGTTAATTTTAATGATGCATATTTGACTGATCATGGCCTTTTTTTTAATGATGGGCGTGGTATTTTTAGTTTTGATCAGCTCAGTACTCAATTTTTGTTGTGCAATTTGTGCAACTTTTTCCTGATTTTATGTTAGACAATTAAGTGTGATTCTCAGATGCGTTATGGAACATCTTATGTAAAAGTTGACTTGCAAAAAGGCGTATGATCGACAAAGGGATTATTAGCACAATCTTTGCCAGATGGGCAAAAAAAATGGTATCACGAAACATGCCATTTTTAGAAGGTTGTTGGCCTGAATGGGAATGGGATTTCGCTTCCAGATGTGAATGTCGAGAGTTATGCCTGAACCACCTCATTGGTGAGCTCTTCTCCTTTTGCTTTCTTGAAGTTCTGTTCAACAAAGAACTGTACATCTGTTTTTTAAAGGCGTTTGGATCATCTGTCTGAATTATCGCTCTCAATCCTCTCATACTAAATCCAACATAATTAACTATCTAATAATTTAATCCAAGTATATTTTGAAACACTGTCTATTATAGCGTGTTATGTTATAGCATGTTGATTTACCTATATGCTATCTTATAATTATAGTATTTTGTATATATATGCCAAAACTTATATAGTGCTGAATGAATGATCATAATCCGAGTCATCTTTTGTTGGTTTTGCATGAAACCCGAAGGTATAAATAATAGACTTATGTGATATTTCATCCATTCATAACATTACATGGTGTAAATTTACTATATGTAGTCTTTTTTCTATTGTGGACAAATCGACTTCTGCGAGTCTTGGGGAAACGAAATCTGGATACGGTTTGCTACCCATTTGTGATTCTAGGTGTCTCGACCTGGACATTCAGAACAACAGCAAAGTCGGCCAGCTATGTTACGCGAAAAGTACAAAACTTCAGCCAAGTTACCGCACTACTAGACTATTTTATTTTGAATTTTATAGCATTTTTTTAGTTGAACGTTCAAAAGTGTACCAAAGAACCTGTATGTGGAAAGTATAGCGATTCTTATGTTAGCAATTTGGTTGATAAGTTGTTTTCTTATGCTGTATATTATGTTAATTTTCTTGAGCAAAAAATCCATTCTACTGATATGTTGAAGGGTGTTTGGTTCTGAATATTTCTACGCTTTTGCATAGGGATTTGGTTGAAACATATTGTTGACTTTTCGTGAAGCAACAAATCGTTTTTGCTGAACTGCGTACAATGCAAGCATTGTTTGACAAGTATGAATCTTATTAGTCTTTAAAAAGCTTACTACCTCTGCGTTTATAAGTTTTTAAAATGATGTTGCTTCGCAGCAACGCGCGGGCAATCATGCTCGTTAGTGTGCTATTGCTTGAGGCAGAGACTTCATTTATATATGAACAGAATAAAATGAAAAGATATATGGATTGGTTCATCTTGTATGGAAGAATCCAAACTTTCAACATTCAAATTCCAACCTGAATCATACAGACGGTCGGGAAATTACCAAATTGGTCGGCCGACTTATGACAGCTAAACAATAACAGTAAGGCAGGTGATAGAACAAAGATTAACATTTCAGCGTAGCTTAAAGACAGAAATGAAAAAGATAATGATCTTAAACAGCAACAGATTTTACCAAACGCTGTCCACATGACGATAAAAGGACCGACCAAAAGCTAACATTCTCAATTATTATGCAGATGTGAAGTTGCAGTCATGCGAAACCATTAACCGAAAATCCTCCATCAACAGCAATTGTTTGACCAGTGATGTAAGAAGCAGCAGGTAGGCAGAGGAATGCCACAAGTGATGAAACCTCGTTTGCTTCTGCGGGGCGTTTCAATGGAGTTCTAGATGCAACGCTTTCCAAAAACTGCTCATTACTTAGCACCTGCATAAAACAAAATAGTTATATCAAGCCCATACAAAACGTAGCACTAAAAGAAAGGAAAAATCTAAGAGCATTACATGTTCGACAAGCGAAGTTTTAGTGTACCATGGTGCTACACTATTAACCCGAATGTTATCTTTGGCCCATTCACATGCTAAATTCCTTGCAAGCTGATTCATTGCACCTGTTGATGGAAAAGGAAGTTAATACCCCTTTGCCTACATGAATTGTAGTCTCACAAGAAATACACAGACCATACCTTTAGTGGCTCCATATATAGACCCAGACAAAAGGTGAACAAGACCCGCAACAGAGGAAATGAAGACAATGTTACCGACTCCAGAAGCCTTTAAAAGGGGGTGTGCAAGTTGACTCATGTGATAAGAAGACTCTAAATTGGTAGCCATGATCACTGAATACTCTTCTGCAGTATACTCTACCGTAGGTTTCTTTATGTTCGTCCCAACATTGTTTACCTACACGAAAGACGTCAATGAAAGTTCGTGATCTGAAAAGCATGTGAGCTTGTAAAATAAATGCAAGAAGCATTCAGTTATGAATCTATGACCTCTTATCACTAATTTCTGCCATTTTTGTTCGTTGCAGATTCATTCTGTTGAGTATAACTAATAGTCCTTTCAGGATCTGGTAGTTTAAGAACTTATTACTACTTTCAGAGTAACTGGATATGAGTAAGAAGTTTGCTAACCGAAGAACCAATAAATTTGATTATTGGAATATTGGATGTTAGTCCTTTTAGCTACAAACAAAAATTTTGTCAGTTTCTTACGAATCTGCAATTGTCTTTCAGTAAATTTATCGATCTGTTCATCGGTGAGCAAACTTCTTGCTAATATCCAATTATTACTCTAAAGGGACTTAATCACGGCTGATGCTCTACGGAATAAACAAAATGAGACTATGCTCCAAAAGGTAATTTTAAAATTTGCTTTTTAGATAACAGAACAAATTACTAAGATAAGCAATTGCTTGAGTGGTTGGCAATTTTCCTTATCTAAAGGATTTAAGAGGTTAAATAATTTTATAATCAGAAAACCAGTTTGTATAAGGAATTTCTAAACTGCTTATTTGACACTTAGAAAACCAATATGCTTCTATCCAAACACCCAAAACTTCTTATATCAGACTGAACCAAAACAAAATTAGACAAGCACATTTTACTGTTAAAGACTTATGAACCATTACAAAGAACTGATCAAAAAAGGGGATAAACAAAACTGCTTATCTAACTGAATCAAAAAAGGGGATAAACAATACTTATGAACCATTACAAAAAAAATGAAAATCAAATGCGAAAATGCAATTTATCTGTTAAAGACTAGATGAATTACTTATTACCCCCATAGTACTAAAATCATACACCATAACAAAAGCTTGTTTCAGGGCAAATGAAAAACAATCCAGATAAAGAAAAAAAATAGGGTTAATAACCTATTAAAGCATCATACTCGTCACAAAAAGCAGTTTGACGTAGCGAACAAAAAAAATAGCCCTTTTGGCTACTAAACTTAAATTCTTGTCTTCAATCGAGTATTATGACCATTTTACCCTTTCAAATTACATGAATGGTCCCTGTGAGTTTGCAAAAATTGCATCCATCGTCCCTAGGATAAATTACAAAAATAGTCCATGTAGTTTGAAATAATTGCGTCCATCGTCCCTTTTCTAACAATCAACAAAAACTATCTTAAAATCATTCTTGTATCATGTTACTGGACTATCTGGACTATAATCATTCAAGTCGCAATAATCATGTTTCTTTTTTGCGAAACTCTTATCAAAACCCAAAAACTTTAAAAAGCCTGTAAAGGAAAATGTAAGAAAGGAATAGTATAAATTCAAGGAATTTAACAGCTTAATTGTTAAGATGAGCAGAAAACCATCATAGATTATAAGTGGACATGATTATTGTGATAATAGATATAAACAATATAAACTACAAATAAAAAACAACAAATTTTGGATCTTGAAATCACTACCATGAAACCCTTCACCACCTACACGAAACTCCACCATCACTAAACAAGAACACGATGGTGGTTTTTGGTATTTTTTGTGGTGTCCGGCATCAGAGGTGTCCGAAGATGGTGGAGTTGAAACAGATCCGGTGATTGGTGATTTTTTGGATCACGAAATCACTACCAGATCCGGTGATTGGTGGTGGTTTTTGGTGATTTTTTGTGGTGTCCGGCATCAGAGGTGAGATATGATATGGGTTGGTACAATTTGCAATTAAGCTTCAACGATGAGTATAGCTGCTTCATTTTTTTCATGAGGATGATGAAGTATGGGATAGAACCTGTTGCCTTCACCATCGCTGTACCTGAACTTTTTTAAATCCACCACCTGCACAGAAATGCCGACACAGAGAAGAGAGAAGAGAGGAGGGGATGTAGGGTTGGTTGTTAGTGTTAAAATGAGTTAAAAATATTAATTGGGTTATTTATATACTTGGACAAAGGATGCAATTTTTATAAATTTAAGGGTAAAATAGTCATTACAATTTTGTATTTTGGAATTATTACTCAAAGGAAGACAAGAATTTAAGTTTAGTAGCCAAAAGGGCTATTTTTTTTGTTCGCTACGTCAAACTGCTTTTTGTGACAAGTATGATGCTTTAATAGGTTATTAACCCAAAAAAATAAGTAGTATATATTATATACACAACACTATCTATTCAATGTATCAAAACACAGTTAGCAAATCAGTAATCGAAAAGTGATCTAAATTAAAAAGACTTACTAAAATGTTAAGCTTCCCATTAAACACAGACGACACTTTTTCCATCAGCTCTTCACGTTGAGTACGAGAAGTTGCATCACAAACAGACCCAGTGACAGTAAACCCCTTTAGAGACCATTCTTGCAACCGTTGGTTAAGCTCAGTTTCGTTGCGAGAGCATGTATGCACAACAGCCCCTAGCTCAGCTAGCTCCTCCACCACAGCGTACCCGATGCCACGTGTACCACCTGTGACTAGAGCCGTCATTCCAGCTAGTGACCATCGTGGGTTTTTAGCGACAGGATTAGTCTGTGATGAAGACATGTTTGGAGGGTGGTTGGGTATGATGAATCAAAATTAGAATGGAATAAGGGTGAGTTTTGTGACGGACTTGTCTCTAGTCTTACGTGGCACTTACTCTCGACTAAGCTCAGCCTTGCTCGAACACTCAACGATGTATGCAACGAAAGTAAACTTTTAAGAATGGAACAAGTGGAATGTAAATGAACACTTTGTATTATTACTTAGAGAACTTTTACAAGTGAGCTTTACAAGTGAACTTCTATGGATGTCATCTACAAATGAGGCTACTCCTATTTGTACTACTTTATACAAGCTTATACAAGTTTCTTTGGGAAGCTTTTAGCTTATGAGATTTCCATAAGCTTCTAGTAAGTTTCTAGAGCTTCCAACTTATTCTAACATATTCCAAAAGCTTCCAAGATTATTCATAATCTTCCATGGGCTTCTAAACTCTTCCACACTTATTCAAGACCTTCCAAGAGAAGTGTGGAATAATCCGGAATCCCGAACATACTCGTAAAAGATAGGCGGGTCGTGACATCCTCCCCCACCTAAGCTCGCGACGTCCTCGTCGTGCCATCCTCATGATACTTCTTGATCTTGTTTGCGAATTGCCACAATAAGTCTTCGGCTTCCCGACTTGCTTCACTATCGGGCAAATTACACCATTTGATCAAGTACTCCTTATAGCTCGACACTCCTCGTCTTCGTATCGTACGATCTGACAAGATCTCCTCAACCTCTCGATCGTACGAAGTAACAACCGCTGTTGGTGCCCGCTTGGACACCCCTCGTTCCGAGTCTTCCTCTTCCTTATGATAAGGCTTGAGAAGGCTGACGTGAAAGACCGGATGAATCTTCAACTTGGGCGGTAGTTGAAGTCGATACGATACCTTCCCAACACGTCCAATCACCGGGAAAGGGCCTTCATACCTCCGTATCAAACCTTTATGCACCTTCCTTAGTGATTTGAATTGTTGAGGCAAGAGCTTCACCATCACTTGATCTCCGACCTCGAACTCGACGTGTCTCCTTTTCTCATCCGCCCACTTCTTCATCTTCTTAGCCGCTTTATCCAACGAAGCCCGGGCCAAGTCCGCTTGATCGTGCCATTCCTTCATCGTCTTGTAAGCGGTCGGGCTACTCCCCTCGTATGATGCGGCTAAGGCATTCGGAGTCAATGGTTGGCGCCCCGTGACCAACTCAAAAGGACTCTTCCCCGTGGCTTCACTCATTTGCATGTTGTACGATAATTGAGCAACGTCAAGGAGTTTAGCCCAATCATGTTGGTTGGCACTCACATAGTGCCGAAGATAGAGCTCCAATAATGCGTTCACCCTCTCCGTTTGCCCATCCGTTTGGGGATGGAAACTCGTAGAGAAGTTCAAATCCGTTCCCATGATCTTGAACAACTCCGTCCAAAAGCGCCCCGTGAATCTTGGATCTCGATCACTAATGATCACATGTGGCACTCCCCAATACTTCACTACATTTCTAAAGAAAAGCTTAGCCGTCTCTTCCGCGGTAACATCGGGTGGTGCGGCAATGAAAGTTCCATACTTCGAGAATCGATCGACCACCACAATAATACTCCCATTTCCTTCCGACTTCGGCAATCATGTGATAAAGTCCATGGAAACGCTTTCCCATGGTCCCTTAGGCGTCGGTAGAGGCTCCAACAATCCTCCGGACTTCTTTTGCTCTATATTGTCTTGTTGGCAAATAAGGCACGTTCGCACGAATGTCTCTACATCGTCCTCCATCCTTGGCCAATAATAAGTGCCTTCGACCAATGCCAACGTCCTCTTGATCCCCAGATGACCGGCCCACTTTGAATCGTGACACTCTTTCAAGATTGCGCGCCTAAGATCACCCCACTTAGGTACGTAAAGCCGATCTCCTTTTGTGAACAACATGTCTCCTTTAAGCCAAAATCTCCTAGTCTTTCCTTCTCTTCCTAGGTCCACGAGCCTCTTGGCAAAAGAATCATGTTCCAATCCTTCCTTGATTCGGTCTTGGAGAAAGAATTGCGCTTGGGTGATTGCTGTAAACTCCGCCTTGCGACTCAATGCGTCGACTACCACATTAGCCTTCCCCGGCTTGTACTCCAAGTGATAGTCGAACTCAGCTAGGAAGTCTTGCCACCGAGCTTGCTTGGGACTTAACTTCTTTTGGGTTTGAAAGTAACTCGTAGCAATGTTATCCGTCTTGATCACGAATCTCGAACCCAACAAATAATGCCTCCAAATCGGCAAGCAATGCACAATCGCCGTCATTTCTTTCTCTTGCACGGTGTACTTCCTTTCCGTCTCATTTAGCTTCCGACTCTCGAATGCGATCGGGTGTCCTTCTTGCATTAGAACTCCTCCAATAGAAAAGTCCGATGCATCCGTGTGTAACTCGAAAGGCATAGTTACATCCGGTAGTCTCAACACCGGTTCTTCCATAACCGCCTTCTTCAAACTCTCGAACGCCGCTTGGCACTTTTCGTCCCATATCCAAGATTTGTTCTTCTTTAATAGGTCCGTCAAGGGAGATGCTATTGCCGAATATCCCATGATGAACCTTTGATAATAGTTCACCAAGCCAAGAAAAGATCGTAACTCCGTTACCTTGGTTGGCGGTTCCCACTCTTGGATAGCTTTTACTTTTGCCCCGTCCATCATCAATCCATCGTCTTTGAACTTGTGTCCCAAGAACTCGACTTCGTCTTGGGCGAAAAAGCATTTCTCCAACTTCACATAAAGCTCGTTTTCTCGTAACACTTGAAACACCTGCTTCAAATGCAAGACATGCTCTTCCAAGGTATGACTATAAACAACAATATCGTCCAAGTATACCACCACAAACTTATCAAGGAACGGGTGAAATAACTTATTCATGAGGGTGCAAAATGTAGCTGGAGCATTCGTTAAGACAAAGGGCATGACTAAGAATTCGTAAGAACCATACCTCGTAACATACGTCGTCTTGGCTTCGTCTCCCTCCGCTATCCGTACTTGGTAGTACCCCGATCTCAAGTCTAACTTGGAGAAGTATCTCGCCTTTCCAAGTTGATCAAAAAAAATCCGCAATGAGAGGAATCGGGTACTTGTTCTTGATCGTTACCTTATTAAGTGCCCGGTAGTCTATGCACATCCGTAAGGATCCGTCCTTCTTCATTTGAAATAGCACCGGCGCACCATATGGGGCTTTCGAGGGTCGTACATAGCCCGCATCCAATAGCTCCTTGAGGTGTTTACGCAACTCCTCCAACTCGGGTGGTGGCATTCGGTAAGGGGCTTTGGCGGGTGGCTTGGAACCCGGTTCCAACTCGATGGTATGATCCACCTCCCTCCTAGGTGGTAGTTTCTTGGGTAACTCCTTGGGCATCACGTCCTTGAACTCATCAAGTACCCGCTCGATCTCTTTCGGTACCTCCACTTTGCCCGACTCACCATTCGTTTCTAGCCTTGTTACCGCCAAATAGCAAGGTTCGCTCTTGTTGTACCCTTTCTTAAATTGCATGGCCGAAAGGGTCTTCACTCCATACTTAGAATCCCGCTCCGTGCTAACCATGCAAGTCTTTCCACCATCTAGGATACATGAAGAATTAGCAAATGGCATAAGGGAAAGCTCGTACCTTATCGAGGAACTCCAACCCAAGAACCACATCGAAATCATCCATCGGGACCACCGACAAGTCAATTGTCCCTTCTCACTCTCCAATCTTCGCCCGAACATCCTTGGCCACTCCTTCCATAGGCTTGGCCTTCGAGTTTACCGGCTTGAACGTTCCACTCCGTTTCGTAGCGCTAATCCTTAGCCGCTTGGCTTCATCAACCGACACGAAATTATGAGTGACACTGGAATCTACTAGAGCACGTACCTTGATCCCATTGATGGTTGCTTCCACAAATTGCAATCCTTTCCCAACAACTTTTGGCACCTCCGTCTTGGCCTTGATTGCATTCAAAATCCTCATCGAGCTCATGCATCCACCATCACTTGGGCCTTCATCTTCATGAGCCATTATTCCATTAAGGATTGCTTTCTTGGGGCAATCTCGAGCTCTATGAGGTCCGTCACATATGAAGCATCCACCACTCTTGAAGGCTGTCTTTACTTCCTTGTTCTTTCCGGTGGGTGGTTTACGTGTATTATCGGGCTTTGCTTGAGCGACTTTCTCTCCCCCACCTTTCTCATGGCTCACCTTTCGATCCTTCGGCTTAGACGTTTCCCTTCTCGTACTAAAGTCAATCAAGCCCTCGACATGGGCGATAGCCGTAGCAAGGTCTTGAACTCCACGTCTCTCTAACTTCGTCTTAGCCCATCCTTGCAAACCCTCGAGGAAATAAAAGAGAGAGTCTTGTTCGGAAAGATCCGGAATCTCCAAGGTTAGTGTAGTAAATTCCTTAACATAATCTCGGATCGTTCCGGAATGCTTAAGTTTACGAAGCCGACTCTTTGCTTCGTTCTTAGCATTCTCGGGATAAAATTGCTTCTTAAGTTCCGCAACAAAATCAGCCCAAGTATTGATAGTACACGTACCTCGCTCGATATCTCCATACCGACGTCTCCACCATAACGCCGCGGTATCCTTCAAGTATCGGGTCGCCATCTTGATCTTTGATTCGTCATCTGTAATGTTGACGCCCTCCAAGTATTGCTCCATCTCCCACAAGTAATCATCAACCGCCCTGGTATCTCGCTTTCCCACGAACGGTGATGGTTTTGGAACATCGATCTTCGGAGCATTATTACCAACGTTGCCACCTCCATTCGCCATGGATCGCTTGCATAACACTACATCGGCTTGCAAGTCTTCGATGGTCTTTTCAATGTTGGAGATTTTGCCTACGAACAACTCTTTTAGGCCATTGATTTCACGCTTAAATTCACCGCTAAGCGTATTGATGACCTCCCGAAAGTCATCCTTCATGGTCATAAACTCGGTGTCTAGACCATCCAAGCCCTCAACTTGGGTCTTCAACTCTGACACGGATGTCTCAACATCCTTCAATCTCTTATCAAAGCTCGACATAACATCCTTAGACGCACCTCTCTTCTTCGGGTCTTGACGCTTGTCATCGCGACCTTGCCTCTCGTCAATGACCGCACTTCCACTAGCACCAATCTTATCTGTCTCGCTTGCCATCGCCTTGAATCAACCTGGCTCTGATACCACTTGTCACGGACTTGTCTCTACAAGGTCTTCCGTGCGGCACTTAGTCTCGACTAAGCTCAACCTTGCTCGAACACTCAACGATGTATGCAACGAAAGTAAACTTCTAAGAATGGAACAAGTGGAATGTAAATGAACACTTTGTATTATTACTTAGAGAACTTTTACAAGAGAGCTTTACAAGTGAACTTCTATGGATGCCATCTACAAATGAGGCTACTCCTATTTATACTACTCTATACAAGCTTCTACAAGGTTCTTTGGGAAGCTTCTAGCTTATGAGATTTCCATAAGCTTCTAGTAAGTTTCTAGAGCTTCCAATTTATTCTAACATATTCCAAAAGCTTCCAAGATTATCCATAATCTTCCATGAGCTTCTAAACTCTTCCAAACTTATCCAAGACCTTCCAAGAGAAGTGTGGAATAATCCGGAATCCCGAACATACTCGTAAAAGATAGGCGGGTCGTGACAGTTTGGTATCTTTCAAATAAGGTGTTTGTTTAAGATGAGGGTCCAACACTATATACATCAAAAGAGCTAGGTATAAATTTTTCATAGGTGAAACATCCATCACTACTATCAAACTCATATTTATTATGATTCATGGCAGCATACCAAACACACCCTAAATCATTATAATTATAATTGAATGGAAAAGTGTTGTTTGTTTTGAGTTTTGTAATTGAATGATTTATTCATTTGTTAATTCCATTACATTTGTAATCATCAATTTCATTACATAACCACCTTTAGTATTTCTTCATTTCATTACGAGATGGAATCACGTTTTGCCATATTGCATTTATTTCATTCATTTTCGACGTTAATTGTATCTTATCAAACAACATGTGTAAATGCTTTATTTTATTCAAATATAGCAATCAAACAGGTTAATGGAACAATAATGACTTATTCAATTACTATGTTCATTTACATTATCGATTACATTCCTTTATCAATCCATTACCTTTAACCGACCCTAAATGTGTACATCTTGAAACATTTGAGAATCGTTTAACTAAGCTTCGGTTGTTATATAAGATAATAATGGGTGTAAAATTTTAATTAACCTGCTTATAATTTTTTTTAATTATTATTTGAACTTTATTGGACTCATGCATGTTTACCTATGGTCCAAATTTATGATAGCCACAAAGCAGATATATTATTGTCCGACATACATTATGCTTGTTCAGTTGTTGGTCCCTGAGTTGTCCTTTGTACTATCACAAAATCCTTTTTTCGAGAATTCAAATTTCAAACTCAATCAAAACATAATAGATTTAGGGTGCGTTTGGTTTGCTACTGGAATCAATATCGATATGAATTTCATAAGAAGGTGATATGAAATCAGATGTATCATTGTCATTCTTGTGTTTGATATGAAATTTACGATATTGGCAACACACATGAGTTGGCCCCATTTAACTTATACAATAAACAAAAATATATATTATATCATAGTTGTTAAGATTTCGATCATGATCTTATGATCTTACAATATTACGATACTGCAAAGCAAAAACGATCCAGATCCTAGATAGAATCTTTCCAAGCTTAAGATCTTATAGAATCCCGATCTTGACCATAGGATCATAAGATCTAATCCGATCCGATCTTACTTTTCTCAGATTACAAGCTAAAAAACTACAAATTTAAAGATTGTTTTTTGTAGAATTTAAAAGACAACATGTTAATCTTCTTAAATATTTCATATTCACAATTCAGGACAACAATTATATGAAACATTCATATAGTTTTGTGTTTATGACCAATGGAGCATTAGTCCAATGGTTGGAACACTTGTGCATGAGTCAATTGACCCAGGTTCAAGTCTCATCCTTGGCATTTGCTTCATATAGGTACCCACCTCCGCAAAACCTATGGGCACACTGGAGAGACTTTGTGGAATAAGAGCTCAGGGGTCCGAGTCTTGGCTCGTACTCACTCCAGTTGGTGCCCCACTAGGCCAGGAGAGTTGCCGGAGCTATTCCTTGTGAGGTGGACAATGGCTAGTGCCAAAAGGCACCCGGGGTCAAAGTGTTCCCGCCAATCTACACCTTTTTGTAGAGTTTTGTGTTTATGATATGTAATAATTTGTAGATTTGTATAAATTTACAAAAGTTATTAAGAAAATGACATTATGGTAGGATCTTAAGATCTTGATCCGATCTTACGATCACGATCTTGTAAAGACGAAAACGATCCTGGACAGGATCCCGATCTAGAAAACCTTGCATTATATCACACATGGGGTGACCCTATTCAACTTATATAATAAACAAAAATATAAAGTGGGGTGAGTTAGTTGGAATGAGATATAAATCGACATCACCACCCTAGAATGGATATGTGATTGTGATTTCTGGGTTTTTTTTCAATCATATCTACCGAACAATTTTATTTGGAATCAATTCACTCCTTCATTCTGAAACCCACCTACCAAACGTACCCTTACTAAAGGTATATGGTCCATTGAAAAACATTAGTAAAAACTAAAAAGTTTTCAGCTATAATAACAAAAAAATTATGAAAGCATTTATTTAAATGAAAGCAAAAATTACTCCATTACCCATATTGGGGTATGGGTTATAAAAAAGAGACTGGTATTTTTATTTTTTTCATATTGCCCACCCATTCCGTAACCTATGATGGATTGGGCATGTAATGCACTTGACACACACTTATCATGTATATCCTAGTTTTTTGTTATTTGACGACATAAAATGCAAATCGGTCCCACCTTATTCCTCATATTTCATGTAAAAAATAAGGTGTAAGGTCACGAAATGAATTAAATAACGGGTTAGTGACCTAGGAAATTTAACCCAATTTATTTTGATTTAGGGTGAGGGTTTATTTTTTGGGTACTACTATTAGTAACCCCCCCCCCCCACCCCAAACACTAATACATTTCTTTTATCCCATTATACTACTTACAGAGCAAAAGATAATTTTTTATGATTTTTTATTCCGTATTTTTTTTATTACTTGTGACTTGTCAAACTATATATTTTATGTTCCGTTCTTTTTTTCAGCATTAATACCCAATTTATTAATAAAACAAGACAGGCTTTAATGGTTTTATCCTCCGTATTTTTTGTGTTTTAATACTTTTAACTTATCAAACTTTATATTTTTTGTTTTTTTTTATTTCACAGTTTAAAAAAAAAATTAAACATAAAAAATAAAAAATTAATATATATATATATATATATATATATATATATATATATATATATATATATATAGAGAGAGAGAGAGAGAGAGAGAGAGAGAGAGAGAGAGAGAGTCCGGTTCTAAAGAAAAGTATAATTAGAGAGAAAAGTGAGAAAAAACGTTATAGGATCTAATTTGAAACATCTCAAACTTCAGGGGTAAGTTTTGAAACCCACCCCCAACCCCCCCCCCCCCCAAAAAAAAAAAAAAAAAAAAAAATCCCGCCTTTCCCGTCAAAAATTTATAACTGTGATGCATCTTTTTATTTTGGTGCA
Organism: Chrysanthemum seticuspe; assembly: GCA_019973895.1. Taxonomy (NCBI): domain Eukaryota; kingdom Viridiplantae; phylum Streptophyta; class Magnoliopsida; order Asterales; family Asteraceae; genus Chrysanthemum; species Chrysanthemum seticuspe. The sequence continues at coordinate 102,946,971 of BPTQ01000004.1, forward strand.
TTACAGTTATAAAAACTGGTGCATCATAGTTATAACTACTTTTTTTTAACTTTGATGCATCAAATCGCATATGTTATTAACTTATTCCAGAAAAAGTTTTGAATTAGAACCCCCAACCTTTGTGTATAAAAGAGAGATTTTTCAACTGATTCAACACGTTTGTTTTATTAATCACATGTTTAATATACAATGAAATCAATTATCCTAACATGTTTCTGGATCATTTTGTTTTACTTTTCATCAATTCATGATGGTTAATATGCACTGGCGTTATCCCAATGACAAAGCTGCTATAACAAAGAGATGCGGCACTACCATGGCTCCGTCTTTTGTTGTACAACTAATGCCCCTTAAAGAGCATAGTATACTAAGTTATTGCAATGTTATAGGAGCATATTAGGTAACTAGCGTTGGGTGCATCTCAGTTATAAAATTTGGTGCATCATAGTTATTACTAAATTTTATAATTTTGATGCACCAAAATAAAAAGGTACATCACGGTTATAAATTTTTGCCCAAAAAAAATTTTTGCCTAAAAAAAATTTTTTTTGGCGGGAATTTTTTTTTCCGAGGGGGGGGGGGAGTGCGAATTTACAAAACCTCCTTAAAGAATAAAGGAAAATACAATTAGGTCCCTGTAGTTTGGTGTGAAAAAAAGAGGGGAAAATGGGGTGATCTAATGGTTGAGATTAATTTTCTCACTTTTCTCTTGAGATCAACTTTTTAAATGATCCAATCTTTATATATATACTAGTTTAAAACCCGTGTAATTATGAAAAGCATTAATGAATGCCCACTAATGAATGGTTGTGAATGTAGTGGAATTATGAAAAGCATTCTTAATTGGAGTACTAAATACAATGAGAAACATATAAACTCTCGATGACTACCATAAAAATTAAATACCTTCTAGTTTCAGTTTCTTCTACATTAGTATATGTAACATCTTGGTTTAGCTTGAGCGACAATTGACTTAAGTTACATTCACAACTTAAGCTTAGTTCACCTTCAATTTTAGTGTGCGCAACATTCAACTCCGACTTCATCTACAATGTAATTTTGTGATCTTCCTTGATTGTCATGTAAGTTCCATCACATGTTCACGTGGCTTGCAAATATGGCTTATTTTATCAGAATCTTTTACTAAATCTTCTTAAAAAAACTAAACTATTTTATTAAGTTGACATGTTTTAGTTGCAGGAGGTTATCTAAGATCTAAAAATCGTGGGATATTGTCCAGGTTGCAATATTCGAATCCATGAGAAGAAGATAGATTTTGCATAATTATAAATGGATGAGTTAACATTGCTCGACAAAAAAGTTCATAAAAGCATTTAAACACACACTTCTATTGCAACTTCATATCGGATTTAGACCCTTTCGAAACAACCTCAATTAAACAGACAACAATGGCCTTAGGCATGGGTCAAAGCAACAACTATAAACATTCAAATCGCAATCACAAAACACCACTCTTAGAACAACATAGCCAAAATCTTCTTTCAGATTCTAAATGCACCAGAACTGCTCCACCATAGTTGTTGCTCAATGCTCAATCATATATGAATTGCTAAAAGAAACGTAGCATCAAAAGTTCCATATGTTTTGACAATCCACTTGTTTTCAATTCAACTGCCTTCGAATACTATAATTCTATTTTAGATGAGCATAACCTTATTAAGAAAACCATACATAAAATATCTTTTCATTATACATTCATAAAATATAAATCTCAACAAATACTTAGTGGAAAGCCAAAGAACTATACCTTACACAAACTATATAGCTGCATAAATATATTAAAACTTACTTGCGATTAGTTTAGAGACACTCGTTTGTTCCTTGTTATTTGAACCACCTACCTAGTATACACACACAAATTACAGCTAAAAGATTATTTTAAAGTCCCATTGATAAAAATAAATAGAAAGGAGAACACGAACTCACCATATGTGTATTCAAGACGAACTATAAGTTTCTAACTAAATAAAAAATATGAAGTGAATCATCTTGAGTATAACTTGAAGACCTTCAAGTTATATAGGTCTGGATTCCATCTTTTACTCTTTTAGTAAAAGCACCATTAACAAAAATCGAAATATGCCTGCATGTAAAAATATTCAAATCAATCATAGTTGCATCTATGATAGTATTGTTGGAATTATATAACATGACATTCAAATAAATAACCACAAAACATCAAAGTATTCAAGCGAAAGCGTATAGGAAAGATTAATGAATAATTAATTAACATAAGAAGAATATGCGTACCTTTCTTGATTCTAGACGAACAAGAATCAAATCCACAAAACTAGCAATTTGGATGAACCCTAATTAGGGTTTATAGGATTATATGAATTACCCCTTACCGTTTTGTAATTCAATCCAAGATACTAACAAAAGTATGTTAGTACTACGTTCTTGTACACACGTACTATAACAAATTAAAGTAATGCTAGTTTTAATCAAACAAAATAATTTTAATTGGAAAAGGTTGAGGATCGATCTCCTATAGAGGGTATACGATCGTTTTTAGCAAAACACATACAAACACCTTTTAGGTTTTAGCTAATGAGTACAAGAGATGCAAAACACAAGACCCCTAGCCTTGTATATATACTTAACTAAACTTGGAGAACAAGTTTGAATTTGGGTTGGGTTGGGATAACCCCTATGGCCGATCGGTGCTATATCCCAAGGGGTGTTCCAGAACCTTCCAAATATTAATTTGCATTCTAGTCCTTTCCAATTGCTTTTAACGACCGTTAGTCCATTACACTTAATTACTAAACGTCCGTTATAATTATTTTGTTTAATTAATAACTAAATATAACATTTATATTTAATTATTAACTTTAATTCTCATACGCAAAGTGTGCAATCCCGTGGTCTCGAGTTCGATCCTAACACACGTCTATTAATTTATTGTCCATAAAACCAACAGCTCCCACTTGGACATATCTTAATAGAGTGATCACATCGGTTAGCGTCTAGCAACACTTCGATGCCTCTAGTACAACTCGAGTAAGGTCTCCTGGAAAAACCTTTTAATGATTTCTCATTATTATTATCCTTTTGTTTCTAATACCATGTTAAATAAAGATATGGAATTAAGTTATTCTTTATTCAATCATTCTGTTTCTCGTTATTAGTGATTGAGCAAGATTACCAAATCTTCTGAACATATTCAGGGGAGATTTTGGATGTGGCCACACAAACATCTTGTCAACCCTACGAGGGGCCCATCAGTATTAAACTACAAATAAATTTGAAGGAACAAATTCTATCTTGACTACAAGAATAACCCACAAACTTTGTAACATTTCTGAAAACAACCCTTATGACTACCAGTTACGTATAGCGTTAAGTTGCTCCACAGAAGTTCACTACATTCATGACACTTATCTGGTATCTCAAGTCTGAGGATAACTATTCATAATTTACTTATAACAATATCCACAAAGTAAATTATGTAGTTGGGATAAGTCCTATATTCAATTAATTGAATATCATCTGAAATTAGTATGCATTCTCATCAATATACTTTCAAGTATATTATACCATATCTCTCAGATTTGTCTTAGTTTAATGATACTCCCATATCATTAATTGACAACTGACGATTTAGAATAAATAAATTTATTCACGGATTAAACATGCAAATATATGATACAATATATTATAAAATCAAACATACCAAGTATTTGATTTATTATAACAATTGTTTAACATCCCTTATCCAAATACCAAATAGATCAATGCATGAAAATTCCAGTTGATGAATTATGCCTCAAGTAATGACAATCATACTTGTTGACAAGGCATAAATCAACCAACTTGATCTATCGTAATTTTGAGAATATTTATTTCAAGAATTCAATTAGTGAAGTTCTTGTATATGTGCATTCACCAATCCACATAATTATTCATAAATTGTGTGACATCCTCCACCAGCAATTTATGACAATTAAACTTTCAAACATTTTAAAGTTTAAAGTATTCTTATTCTTTTAATGTATAATGCAACTGCGCTCTTAGTAGCACAACTAGTTCTCATGGCCATTAACAAGGATGAAATCCTACCATGACTAGTATTGAGTGTCATCTCAATTAAACCAGCATAATTGTATACAAACAACAATATGCTCATTAATACTCCACAAACTTTAATATCTTATTGTGTAATGTTTGATGTCTTCCAAACTTTCAAGTTTGAAGCTGATGAAAATTTGCACATCAATTGACATATTGTTCATCCATAGAATTTAGGAGCAATTCCAGGCTGAGGATGTAATTCTTTTAGAATATTCATTACACAAGTTATCTAATAACTTTTAGTTAGATATCAATGTTGTCAAATCACTTCTTATTCAAGAATGATACAACAATTTTAATACACAACATGATGTACATGATGAATCTACAGGTCAAACTCAGACTTCATTCACGTTCTATCTTGTCAAAAAATATTTATCCATTTCCCAAATGATATATCATGTTTTATTAGAATCATTTATTTTACTGCATATGTTTATTAATAATAAACATATATTCTAAGGTTGTATGTTTTAATTCTTAAATCTTACAAATGAAGTTTCATTCCAGTCTAAGACTTAACATTTAGCTTACAAGGAATGTTACTTCCTATATGTTATACAACATATAAGATTTAAACTCTTAACATAATACTCCCACTAGCTTTCAGGAATACTTAAAATTTATCTTATTTCAATTATAAATCAAAACTAGAATTTAATAATTAAATATAAGAATAATTTCATAGATGCATGCATTTATCCATTCATGAATTATTGCACTTCGTACATTACCAAAGATTATATGAATTCAAAAAACCTTTCAATTACTTACCGTCCTCGCTCAAGTAATTCTTCAAGAAAGAGTTTTGATATTCCATTGTCATATTTCATATTAATGAAAACAAGTATGACCATTATCATCTTTATATATTTAATGTGTTTAGAAAAGAATATTCAATCATAATTAATTGCTTAAGTATGATTAATAATCTTGTCATAAAACATGCATTAAATATGTGTACAATATTGTCCATATGATTTCTACATAGAAATTCAAACCACTAGGGTTTTTCATCTCTTTGAAGAAACTCATTTCCATTCTCTAGTCTAACTATTAAGATAAAACAAATTTCTAAAATTGATTATCTTTATGGACAACATCTTTAACATTCATAGTATGAGTAATTTACCCAATTCAATATTTGGTAATCCATCATAATGATTATCAGGTTTACTATAATCCTGTAAATCATGTTCTTCTCAGCATATAAATTAAATATCTGAGATATCCTTGCAGATCTATGAATGAAAATTCCATTATCTTGAGGTCTATCATTTACATGTCTAACCTCATCATGATATTTACTAGTGTGTTTTAGAAGATTATGTATCTTGTAATTTTATCTTTAAAAAAAACTCCCACTTGCCTTTTATAATATATAGACTATCTATATATACTTTGCAATTAGAGCAAAACTACATTGTACTCTTTCTGAGATATTACAAATACACATTGACAATTCCTGACTTTAGTTTGTTAATAACCTATTCATAAGTAGTTTAACAAATTCAGAATCTTCAATTTTAAAACTTAATGTGATTCATCACATTTCATAATAAAATGGTGTTTTATTAATCTTCTAGGTTGGAGTCATATTGAGTATATTCAATCCATACTCAATTTTCTAACCTTGTTACTTTTTAAGAAAGAAGTTATGCTTATCTTGAATCAAACAAATCAAATAGAGTTTGATTCTCCTAACTGAACATACCATCAACTTGTGGTATTCATTAGAATTAATATTGTAAGACAATCTAACAATATATAAGATAAACATATTCCTTTTGGCTTACTTATTTACCAACTAAGTCAACTTAATGATATAATAGACTTTCCAAGCCAATTGCATGCTTTATAACACAAGTACACTTTAACCAAGTCACTTCATATCCATGTCTCATCAAGAAAACATAAATTTGTTATAATCCCATTATACGTTATAAATCATTGATCAACTCAATGACTTCTTGTATGTGTTTTAATTAAAAAACCTAACAAGTTAACGTCTTACTTTATTATAAGTCTTAAAAGACTTTATGTTTATGTCTTTACAATGAATCATAAACATGTTTAACTAAAGTAATTATGAACACAACTCTTGGTTTCAATAGTAATTTCAAGTTAATTTATTTACTTCACAATAATGTAGGACTACATTATTTATTCATTTATTTATGTCATTCCAAAAATTCATAAATATACAAATTAAAGTAGTATTAGATTACTTCATTTATTTATGTCATTCTAATAATACATAAATATTTAATTTGAAGTAGTCTTATATCTATCATCTTGACACATGTTCTAAATACTTGTCTAATTTAGAAACTGCAAATATGTCCATGCAAGGTCTGACTTCACATAGAGATTTACTTTGTTGTTGCAATCTCGCCAAGTTCTCACATGACGTAAATTGCAACACCAAGTGTTTATTGAATTAGATATATACAAGTTATATTAGAACGTTAGTCTCTTACCTTGCAGTCAAGATAATCCATTAAATCATATACCTATATGTTGTACCTTGCACACAATATAGATTTCTCCCACTTGTGCATGGAACAACATCATGTAGTAGATAAACAACACGACATATGTTTGTTTATGTGACTAATATGATTGTGTCATTGATATTAACATAACTAGTATATGTAGAACCACTTCATTATCTAATAAGGAAACATACATGACTATCCTTGAAAACATAAGTGTCTACAAGTGGAAAGTAATTATCGTAAGACATTCTAGAGATAATCTGGGTTACTACCAAGATGACAAAGCTTGTAACTCCCACTGAATAAGAGATCATTACATTAATTCCTTATTCAGTAATAAGAACAAAATACTCCCACTGGATTTGACAACATTGTAAGTGTTTCATTAACCAGTGAAAGAAAATAGTGTTCTATTTACTTCCCTACACTTTTGAGAAAGTCCATACATAAAAATTACTTATGTACTTAAAAGAATGTATTATACTATGTAGATGATGAATTATCCATCAATGCTATTAATTTGAAAAATTGGGCATGCAATTTCTTTCTTATTAGTTCTACTATTCCAACGATTGTAAGTAGTACTTTTTAAATGGTGAAAACAAAACAACTAGATAAAATATGCTAGTTTGTCTTTTACCAATTATACAGTAATTAGTCTAGCTTCTAATTTAATAACTCAGAAATATGCAATTTCCTTAACTATTAAAATTTGCTTATGAGTTATGTATTTTAGAATTTAGACAATTCTAATTGTCCTATCATACCTTTCTTCATTCATGAAAAGGAATAGGATTGAATCTCACTCTTTCTTATGAAAAGAGGACTAGGTTTATTCTTTTAGCAAAGTTGACTCTACCAAAAAACCCTTACAGGTGTAGATCAATTTACCAATAAAAGAATAACCTACGTTTACGGTTCAATGTTGCATTAATACATTTAAAGAATTTTCAAAATTCAATTTCAGTATTTTCGATAATTAAACTTTTCAAGAAAATAAAATACCCAGGGTAATATTCATATAACCATAGAATTTTCTCGAAAACTAGGATCCAAATTATCGTAGTTCCATTACATCAGTTGATCTGCTAGTAACGAAAGCACATAATAGGGTAATCTGTCGAACAATAATTGGCAAACATTTTCCAATTCCTAGATCATTATGGGATTTATATTTTCCAATGCTATTGGAAATATAAACATGTTTCATCCCATCTTATGCCATTGAGTCCAAGTCTCACTTCCTACTCAACTTAAGTGTCTAACTTAAAGAACTGCAAATATGTCCATGTAAGGTCTCACTTTACATAGAGATTTACCTCTCCATCACAATCTAGCCAAGTACTCTCATGACATAAATTGCAACTTCAAGTGTTCCTTTTAATTAGATGACATATATCTTAATTTATAAGGGTACTAATTTTGATTTTATGTGGTCAAATCAAATATGCACAAAGATGTCATGCATTCATCTTGTAGCATAAATTTAATAAAAAACTTTTTATTACCAATTCATAAAGATCAAATTATCAAAGTTTTGATTGAGGTATTGGGTTCACCAATCAAGGAATTTAGTGTTAATTATCGTCCATTATACCGTACTTTTGCATAAGTGTAAACACTTAGTATTTCGGGTAATTACCACCGAAGTGGCGCATGGAATTAAAACTAATTCTCCCTTAAGATGAGTTTGCACATTTTATGGCTTACTAAGTAGCTCCATTCGAACTTACAGGGGGCAGAGGACCAGGTAAGCGCAAAGCATAATCTAAGACATCCTTTCAGTGTGACTGTGCGCACTTCTTTATTAACCCCTTTATAGTTCATTCTACTGGGTGAGCCGTTCAGTCATTTGTACCAAAGTCACCAATTAATTAAACTATTGAAAACTTAACTCTTCCAAAACAAATCAAATTTCGCCATTGTTTGGTCCGTATTATTTTTCTATTCAAAATTACCTTTTGCTTAAAACTGTCATACATAATAAACAAACAAGTAAACAAATAAAAAATAAACAACTAAAGAACAATGCGCACATAATAAACAATTTATACGTGTAAACAAGTAGCCACATGCAACTTATTCGATAAAACCCTATTAATAATCAATATCTAGGTTAAATTAATGTATATATTAATTAGGGCTTTCACTCTCTCAATTGAGAGTGAGCCACATACATCGATGAATCGATTGCGTAAACCCATAATTAATATTATACCAAATTGCACGTAATTGATTCATTAATATATACAATTGGAGTCTTCCCCAGTTCAAGATTTATCGTAAATAAATATTCTTAACAATTAAACAATATCAAAGTAACTTATCCATGAGTAACATGCATGTATAGTCATGGATATATCATAACAATTATAAAAATAGTCACAAGACCGCATATAAAAAGTTCCATGACACATAACAAATTATTCATGAATTAATCACGTAACTAATATATTAATTCTAGGTTTTAATAAGGTTAGCAAACAATTTTCAAAACCCTAAAATTTTTTTGTATGTGTCGACCAAAAAAAAAAATTAAACATAAACCCTAGATTAACATATCAAACAACATACAATTATTTGTTTTCTTACGCATTTATGTAATTAATTACTCATTAAAAACCAATGACTCGTGATGCCACTGTTGGAATTATATAACATGACATTCAAATAAATAACCACAAAACATCAAAGTATTCAAGCGGAAGCGTATAGAAAAGATTAATGAATAATTAATTAACATAAGAAGAATATGCGTACCTTTCTTGATTCTAGCCGAACAAGAATCAAATCCACAAAACTAGCAATTTAGATGAACCCTAATTAGGGTTGATTATATGAATTACCCCTTACCGTTTTGTAATTCAATCAAGATACTAACAAAAGTATGTTAGTACTACGTTCTTGTACACACGTACTATAACAAATTAAAGTAATGCTAGTTTTAATCAAACAAAATAATTTTTAATTGGAAAAGGTTGAGGATCGATCCCCTATAGAGGGTATACGATCGTTTTTAGCAAAACACATACAAACACCTTTTAGGTTTTAGCTAATGAGTACAAGAGATGCAAACCACAAGACCCCTAACCTTGTATATATACTTAACTAAACTTGGAGAACAAGTTTGAATTTGGGTTGGGTTAGGATAACCCCTATGGCCGATCGGTGCTATATCCCAATGGGTGTTCCGGAACCTTTCAAATATTAATTTGCATTCTAGTCCTTTCCAATTGCTTTTAACGACCGTTAGTCCATTACACTTAATTACTAAACGTCCGTTATAATTATTTCGTTTAATTAATGAATAAATATAACATTTATATTTAATTATTAACTTTAATTCTCATACGCAAAGTGTGCAATCCCGTGGTCTCGAGTTCGATCCTAACACACGTCTATTAATTTATTGTCCATAAAACCAACAAGTATCAATTGTAAAATTGAAGTAATATTATTCAAAATTTGAAAAATATAAAAAATCTAGAAAGTTTATTATATAAAGATTATAGGAATTTAAAATCACGGACGAAATTTAGTGACATCTAACACTTAAGCATCAGCCTCTACTACCCTAGATAAGAAAATAAATGACGATGAGAAAAAGAAATCGAAGAAAAAAGGCGAGATAGATAAACGCATAAACCTTGTTTTAATGGTATAGATAGATGCATAATTAGCTGTTTTGAACAAAAAATAAATAAACTTAAGTTGTCTAAATAAGCTTACCTAAACATTCCCCAGACAACAATGATCAAGAAAGGGAAAAAAGGGTAACATAAACATAGAAGCGCAACCTTAAAAAGTGTTTGATGAGACACATAATATGCATTAACATTTGACTGAAGAGACCACACATTGAATTTCACCTCTTCGAAGTGTTTAACCAATATAATGTTGAGGTCTAATTGTTGACTCGACCCCTTTCCATGTAAAACCGTCAACAACCTCCATGGGCACTTCCAACACCCTTCATAATGAGTCTCGGTAACTATACCCCAAGCTATCACACTTTCAGTTGTAGCATAATAGTTCCCCAAATTCCAAACTTGTAGGCCACAGTTCTCATCCAAGCTTCTTTGAATGATCAGCAAAATTAAGCACAAAGTAAATAAAGGTCTCAAATGGTTGTCAAACTTTTTCAAAGCAGTTTCAATCCACAAGCTATTAGTAGGAACCTTGCACATAAAAGAATTAAAGAAACCTTTAAATATATATTTTTTGGTCGAAGCTTTCCATGTGTCCAACAAATCCTCAACACATGAATTTTCTGTATGAGAAAAGGTATCAAAATATATCAGACTAAAATAAACGTATATGACTTTCAGTATTAGAATATGTCACTAACATATTTTATCAAACACGTAAGAGGCATATATAAAGTCCTAATATAGAATAAAATAGAAAAAGGGTCTTTTTAGCTATACATTCAATAGGAATATCACACTCAAACACTGATCGAACCAACCATAAAGGAACAGAAACACAAACTGAAAAAATTGAAAGATTACCTAATGCAAAATGGATGACATTAGACTCGAAACTTGCAAAGCTCGAAGTCTTTATCTTTCTTTAAATTCATATAAGAAATCAATGACATGTGAAAAAGAAGAAGAAGAATTTACTTTCAAGTTTAAAGAAGAAGAAAAGGATAAAAGGGGAAAAAAATATATTTAGGATTCTTCTTAAAGAAGAAGAACCGGAGAAAATGAAACATGAAAAATTTGAAATTCTTCACTTCCCGAAGCACCTCAAAGATGACCAATAACATACTCTGATAGTTTTGGAGGCATAAGATAAAGAAATACTTTTGTATTTTATTTTCAAAATAATATTAAACAAAGATATGACATCATAAAACATAATTTAATATATCAACAATATTTGAGAGCATGACACCTATGCAAAGATGACCTCACTCAAAACCCTCTACTATGGTGAGTTATAATGCATCTAAATTTATAGGGATACATCTAATTTAGGTCGGTGCATCTCGGATTTGTGGTTATAGTTCTTCTTATTCCTTCTTATTTTAAGTAATCTTCTTATTTGATCGTAACTCTCTCTCTCTCTCTCTCTCTATATATATATATATATATATATATATATATATATATATATATATATATATATATATATATATATATATATATATATATATATACTAGTGTCAAAACCCGTCCGATGGACGAGTATGACTTGTGATTTTTAATTTTAGGTTTTAGTAGAACAAATATATAATAAAAAGTAATTAAAAGTTAAATTAAATAATTTACAACTATAATTGATATATATATATATATATATATATATATATATATATATATATATTTAGGTCACTAGTTTTACAAACACAAGTAATATAGAAAGAGATAAGGCGATTGAACAAGAACCAAACACACACACACGATAATATAACACGGTTATGCGTAGAGGTGAATGAAAGGAAATAACTTGAACAACCAACCTTCAAATGAAGGTTTACATAAGGTATTTATAGGAGGAAAGCTAGGGCAACACTCCTAGTTTCCATCCTTTCTTTAATGGACTAAGGCCTAGGCTTATGGGCCTTCTACATAAGCCTAAAGCTAATTGAAAGCATAAAGGCCATAATAAAGCTAACTATTACATATTAATTACAAACACTTGATTATGGTTTAGGAGTGATTCCAACAATCTCCCCCTCAAGTGTTGGTGATGAACGGTGAAGGCGTTGATGTAATAGTAGCTCTGACGACTTCTGACATTCTTCTTTCTTGTGAGAAAAATTGCCTTGATTCGAACAATCTCCCCAGTGTAGAGAAATTGTCTTCTTTGAACGGTTATGCTTTGACGTCATCTTTAACTTTGTTCTTTGATCATTGTTCTTTGTGATGAAAGTGATAGTATGTTGTTGTCTGCATCAAGTCTGCCTCAGGTCTGCTTCGCTGCTACAGTGTCTCCACGTCATTCTTCAACATACTCACACGCTTTTTGATGTTGGAATTCAGTACTGATGAAGTTCTTTAAGTCTTTTTAACTTTGTAGATTCTTTGATTTGACGAAGAATCATTCTGACTGTTGTGTTGCTTTTGGATAGAACTTCCATTAGTGATGATGTTGGCGTGAGCATGAGAAGAATCAGCACGATCATCCCGCTCCGGAGCTTCCATAAGAAGAAAACATTTCAAACGGTTAGTAATAAGCGGATTCCGACACTTACAAGTTTGAACTTCGAGAGTGTTAACAGCATAGTGTGAAAACACAACTCTAATTCTTACAAAAGCCATTCCTGAACTGGAGTCCCACAAGTGAGATAACGCGATGTACCGAAGTACACCTACAGTTCAGATGAGTCGCTGAGGTACACCGAAGCATCACTTCACGACTGTAGACCGTTTGAGACACACTAAGCGTAATCCACGGGGAGTTACCGAAGTGACCTGCTGTCAGGGCTGTTTGATGTTGACCCTGGCAGGAGTTTCCATTCAATCACTGAGGATCACAGTTGTGAACCTCTCATAAATGTTCTCGACAGATTGCTAAGATCTGTGAAGGACTCGATATGAACCACTGATGATCTTATTTGGTGATCAACAAGTGATGAAATGTCAAGTGTTCCTAAGAGATCTTTTGATGAATCTCGTGGCTCTAGACTCAATAGTGCGTTTTGGTTTTCCTGAGTGGAGACTAGGGAGAGGGTCTCCTTCTTCAATACCAGCGATCTCTAAGAGAAAGCCAATAGTTTACATAGGGTTCCCTGTGAGAATGAAACAAGCTTCTGTAGAGAGAAACTTGAGTGGCTAAGAAGGTTTAGTGCATGCGTCACTGGGTCTATGACGACTTTTAATCTTCAATACCGGCGTCACTAAGTGACAACCAGTTGCATATGAAGTGAACCCGGTGTCTGCCCTAAGTTGAATAATTTGGAGGGCTATTTCTTTTCACCCTTTTCTTTGCATTTCATTTTAATTCTTCAACTCCTTCTTTCTCCGATTCTCATTTTCTCCTTTTTATCATCGTACCTAAGGACTTCTAAGTACTAACTATTTGTGATGTCCTTGGGTAGATCCCTCCGGCTCTGGCGGATCATAGGACGGTTATTCCTAACCTTAGTCACCTTATAACTCCATGACTAACCTATGTTGCCATTAAAACCCCTGTTGTGAAGAATCTCTCAAAGGGTTTGTAAATGAAAAACATGTTTGAACCACTGTGAGAGATAAGATTTTGCATAAATACTCCCCCTCCACATGTGCTTAAGAGTTTTAACAGTTATATGCACAATGAGGAAAGAGCGCGCACTTTTTGAATTGATCCACTCAAGATAGACAATCCCCCGCGAGACACGGTTACATTGCATAGTTAAAGAGTTGCATTGTCAGCTTTTAGGTGACAACTAGCTCTAATAACTACCTTGAAGGTGTAAACAAACCTCGAAAGGTTGTCAAACCCGTCAGAGTTCATGTCTACCAAGAGTTTCTCGAATGGTACATTCTACTCGGACAAGTCCTTTGCGAGACACGTTTACATTACTAGCGAACTAGCTTGAAATTATTACCCGTCCAGGACAAGTCTTTTCGAGTTACTAACAGTTTAGTACCGTCAATTCGTTGGTTAAGTCTTATTACACAAGGATTCATTTGCATTTACACAACATATTTCTTATCACATAATTTTCTCCCCCTCAAAAATGGCATATAAAATGTTATTTTTGAAAAGTTGAGAATAAATATTGTAAGATATAACTTTTCACATACACATCAAACCATAACACAAGGTGGCGTATAAGATGGAATTCTAGAGAGAGAAAGTTAGAGGTTTAGGGAACTTAGTGAGAGAAAGTGAAAGATATTATTATGAGCTCCAACTCTCTACCTTGGAAGGTAGAGAGTATTTATAGTCTTACACAAATCGCCACACTTTGGGCTGTGGATCAGGCATACAGTGGGTAAAGACCCGTCCGTCCTCCACGGTGTTACTTAACTAAATTACTACTTAACTTAAAAGAACTACGACTACGAGCTTTCTAACGATTACATAAACTTGAGGTGACCGACTCTTTAATACCGGGAATTTCTAATTCCTAACAATCTCCCCCTAAGGGAGGTCACCTCAATAATGTACCAAAATTACATTGAATACAAATAGATATGACATTTAACAATTGATCTTGCATTCTTGATGTAGTCCTTTGCTCCTAAGCTCGTAGTCATTGATTCTTCACAATGCATGTTTGGTTATTCCAAGTGGAGGTCTTTTACTGATCCACGTGATGATAAGTTTGAGCCATCTTTGGAGATCATCAGCTATCAAAAATCTCTGAGACATCCATTGTGGTGTTGTGACTTTGGGACCGACATGCTCACATTCTGGATCATGATATCTTCTCATCAGAGTAGCGGAAGCATTTGTTGAATCATGATATTGGCAGCAGCATAGCAGAAGCTTGGTGTGAAATATCAGAGTCATTGATGCACTAGTCATGATTTCTTTGAGTTGAATGTGTTAAGTGAGCATGCGGCTAAGGATTGACCGCTCCATTCTGATCAGCTGCAAACGTCGGGAGTACCTGCAAACAACAGTTAGCAATAAAACACACGAAAGTGTCTTTGATCACTTTCGTTGAATTGAGGTACACGGCCCACTGTTCCCCGTTGATCAGTATAAATACTGCCTGTGATCAGGTAGGATTCCTAAGAATCTCCTTGACAGGGTTTCGCAGCTGTTCTAGCTGTTCTCAAACCGGAACGTCTCAAAGAAGACAACACGGAGTGAGTGAACCAGCGAATTTTAAGTCCACTGATTGATGAAAAGAGATTTGAAAAACAGTCGAGTATTGCTCAATAGAAATTGTTTTTGCAATACAACGAAGGTTTTATTGAAAATCAATTATCAATCATAAAAATACCTTTTGGTTTGAAAAATGAGTACACGGTCGATGTGCTAAAGAAAAGAGTTTATAAGCACAAAGACCGGTTTTTCAAAGGTATCCGTCAATCCCTAACCTGAACTAGGTTTGATTCAAGAGATTGAATCGCCCCATTGTTTCTGTTCAGTTGTCACATGGTTGATCTATAAAATAGATCTCACATGCCACCTACCAGGAGCTTGTTTGATGTTGGCTCCAGAAGGCTTTCCATCTTCATTGTGAATATGTAAAAACATCACTCAGATGTTCTGGCAATACCACAAGGATAATGCGTAGGACTCAAGATATAATCTCTCTTTCCACATTGTGTGAAACAGAGAGTCTTCATTGAAAAGTGTCCTAATGAGATTTATTGATGATCTCGTGGCTCTAGACTCAATTTGTGCATATTTGGATCCTATAACGGAGACTAGGGAGAGGGTCTCCTTCTTCAATATCAACCATCTCTAAGAGAAAGTCGATAGATAATGTCGGTTCCCCGTGAGAATGAAACAAGCCCTTTTAAGAGGAACTTGAGTGGTTTGGAAAGTTGAAGTGCAGTGCGTCACTGGGTCCATGACGTCTTGTCTTCAATACCGATGTTACCATCAGTAGCATATGAAGTGAACCCGGTTTCTACCCTAAGGTTGAATTAATGGAGGGCTATTTGTTTTCACCCTATTTTCATTCAATTCTTTTTAATTCTTCAACCCCTTCAGTGCTTACCGAGACTTCATAGCTATTACCTTGTTGGGTTTATTCCAGTACTAGCTCAGTCTTAGTCTGCACTCTTCCCATATCTCACTTTTCTCCTTTTATCATCATACCTAAGGACTTCTACACTAACTAGTGGATTGTCCCTGGGTAGATCCCTCCGGTTCTGGCGGATCATGGGAACCAATACCTAACCTTATCATCCTTATATCACCGTACAT
>BPTQ01000004.1:102972906-102989470 GCA_019973895.1 Chrysanthemum seticuspe
AGTCTTACTAACTACTTTCCAACAAAGCTTCCCTAGTCAAGTCTTGTAACCTTTCGAAACAACCACCAGCTGGGTCCTAGTTTTAGTGGCCGATAGTTGTGGGACAAGCATGAGGACCGTTGTAGTGACGTGAAGGACCATGGGGAACTTAACAAAGGAAGTAATAATGTAAACCTACACACTAATATATACATATACCGAACACGTGTGTAATGTCACATGTTGGGCATAAACAGTTCTTTCCTGGTACACCATGCGAAGTCACGGTGTTAGGAATATTTTCCTCGCTTTCGAAGAATGAAAACTCATTTTGGATAGTTTGGAAAGTAAAAAGTTCCAAAACGAGTTTTCCTGTTCATGAAGGGGCATACTAAAAATTTTGGAGTTGGCAAATATAGTGATCAACTCCCCCTCATGAACTCAATTTTGAAACAAGTGTTTAACAAGTATCACCGAGAGTATTTATAGTCTTACACAAATCGCCACACTTTGGGCTGTGGATCAGGCATACAGTGGGTAAAGACCCGTCCGTCCTCCACGGTGTTACTTAACTAAATTACTACTTAACTTAAAAGAACTACGACTACGAGCTTTCTAACGATTACATAAACTTGAGGTGACCGACTCTTTAATACCGGGAATTTCTAATTCCTAACAAATATGACCATTTCGAGTGTTGCGGGAAGATGACCACTATGAACAATTTGTGAACAAAGTTTTAACTCAAGTACTCCCCCTCAACTAGTGATATAAACGGTTGAGGTTTTAAAAATCATACGGGGAAGTACTTGTCCTTTTGAGCAAAACCTTGAAAAATGAAAGGTTTGATAGGTTTTACTCAAAAGTAAGAAGCTTTCGCTCCTTTTATAAGGATTGTGGCACTGAAGCGTACCACATGGTCCTTTCTTGACAAATACGGGTTGTACACTGTAATGTGTGCACAAGCCATATACATATATAATCACACATCCAAATGTAATAATGAAGGAAACAATTCAAGGGGTACCAGGAAGTGCAGTGATGTTGCCAGGAGTACGAACAGGGTGTTGATAGCCGGTGATTTTGATCCTGGGTCGACCACCAACAAAGCTTTCCAATGTTCTGAACTGATCCCTTCGAAACAACCTTTCATCAATCATTCTGATGACTCTCCTCACATCCCTTCGATTTTTGTCGTATATCCTTCAACCTATAGGCCAATCCGTCCCTAACCATCTTCAAAGTGTGATCCCCAAACTAGTGAAGTTCACTACACGCCATTAAGCAATTTCTTTGTAGTTCACTATGGTAAACTACGCCGAAAGGTTTGCTGATGAGTGTATATTGTGAGAGCTGGTTAATGTCGGGAAGATCTAGCTGAGGTGGTGTGAGGTTGACACGGGTCTGATAAGATTCAACTGCCAGCTGAAGATCTTCTACACGTTCCTTGATGACTATGCATCTGATGAAGATGAGCAGTGACTTGATGAATTCACGTTGTACTTCGGTTGAAAATTGCCTCATGCGACCCTGTACTTTGGCAAGGTACATGTCTTCAATGTCGTTGATAGATAAATTCTCAAAGTCAGCCTCAGAGAATGCATAATCTTTTTCATCTTGTCGTTTGACCACGATATTCTTTAGGAAAGTGTAGTCCCACTTAGATGAAAGAGCAACGTGTTTGATGGCAACGATATCCTTAGTACTGAACACTACATGTTGAGACTTCTGAACCTGACAGCTTCTGTAGTAGATTCTTTGGCGTTCCGGCCAATGATGAATCCCGTACATTGCATCTCGGTCGTATGCTTCCACTTTTTCAGAGAACAAGTGATTGGCACGTTCCTCGATGGCTATGCAGTTCGAGTATATAGCTGATGGGAATGGAAGTGTCAACGATGTAGCGTATTTCCTTGAACCATCGCCACCATGTAGAAGAAATTCCAGGTCTTTGTTGAAGAAATATCTGAATGGAATCCTCGGTTCATCTGGTTGGCCAATTGTTGGTAGAGGTTTTGACCAGTCGGTGTAGTATGGAGGGTTGTCCCGTTTGGTGAAGTCGATGTTTGCTTCTGGGTTGAGCCAATCCATGTTGTTAGACATAGCTCGAGCAATGTTCTCAAGGTGATATTCGACCTCGATGGCACTTTCGGAGCTATCTTTCCACAGTTGAAAAGCTTCATTCTTGATTCGCCTCAACTCGGATTTCGTCATCTTCTTCACCTGGAAATTTTCTTGCAAAAGTTTTGCATGCTCCAATGTATTACCGTCTACCAAATCCTGACCTTCATTAGGGTAGGGAGTGTTGTTAACAAGAGTAGAGAACCATTCAAATTCATCAGTTTTATCGTCATCTAGCCAAGATACGACGTCAGTCTGAGGCGTCTTCTTCTTCTTCTTTTTCGAAGGCCTAGATGATGATTCTGGTTTCTGAACTTGTTTGGGAGAGGTGGGTTGTTGTAGGGGCTCAAGGACCTCTTCATCGTCACCACCCGTATACTCAAAGTGATCACCGGTTTTCTGAGTCAGGGGTGGTAACTCGGAATCGTCCTGAGGTTTATCTGTAGAAGAACGAGGAGGGGACCTTTGTTGAGTAGGAGTCCGTTGGAGAGGAGGTAACATAGAAGATGATTCACCAAACTTCTTCTGACGTTTAGCTTCATCATTCTTATCCTGATCCTTATCTTCATCGTCTCTAGGACGTTTAGACTTTTCTACTTCGAATCTACATGCTTATTTGAGTTGGTAGTCCAGCAATGCTTGAAACAGCTTTCCTTCATCAGAAGTAAATGTCCCAGAATGTTTAGACATTTGTGTGACAAGCTTGGCCACCAATTCATTATCCGAGAAAACTACAGGATCAGATGGATTGATTGTGACGGTTAAAGGTGTTGATCTTATAGTTTGCTTGGCTATCTGCATAAGATTCGGATATAGTTGTCTGGTAAACATCTCCTTTGTGACTTTAGGAACGATATCCTGAAGGTACTTGTTAGTGTAACCTTCGATCATTTCATTCAGTTCCTCTTGACGATGACTTCTCATGAATTCCTGGATAAACTTCCTTTCTTCTTGCATCTTGTCATTCTCGTCATGTAGATATTGTATTTGTTGATTGAGAAAGTTCAGCTTCTTGTAAAGCATGTCTTTCTTTCTGAATTGTTTGACAGCTTTCACAATTCTTTCATGTGTCTGAGAAATCCAAGATCGAGGTGGTTTCTTCACAGATTTGGATGTTGATTTGGTTGATTTCTTTGATGGTGGTTGGGAAGAGTGAGATGAGGAAGAGACATGAGGAGACTCGGGGTCCTTGGGCGGTTCAGAAGTTTCCTTCTGTGAACGTGTAGGACTTTCCAGAAGCAGCTTGTCATAATCAGCATCTTTATCTTTCTCAGACTTCTTAGTTTCAGGTTTCTCAAACTCATATTCGATAGTATCCTCCACAAGCTTTTGTTGTTGCACAAGAGTGGTGGCACCAGATCCCTTATCGGGTCGATTAACCGCATCAGGATCTGGTAAAGAGTGGTCAGCACCACTTGATCCTCCGGGGCCACCCATTTGGTCTTTTGCAAATTCTTCAGCTTTTTGAAGGTGTCTGACGATTTTAAACTTCTTCCTGTATGATTGATCCAGTAGCTCTTCTTCTTCTTCAGAGCTCTCATCATTAGGCACAAGTGCGGGAGTCTTCCTTTTTCCTTTATCAGCTTGAGGACTTGGAGGTTTTGGTACTGAAGGATTGTCATCCTTTGCAGTTTCAGAATAGGTAATCTCTTCATCTGTGTCAGTACCTTCAGAGCTTTCGTCCACAAGCTTTCTTTGCGGTTCAGGTGTGGGAATAGGTTCAGCTTCCTTTACGGGAACAATCCTTTTATGAGGAGGATTCCTTTTGGGAAGCTTCCTATAACTTTCAGAACTTACTGCACTTCCAGCACTTCCTCTTCTGGTTCTCCGAGTAGGAGTTCCTGAAGGTTTTTCATCAAGATGACCGACTTTACCTTCTTTTACTGCTACTAGATACCTTTTGTACGTTTCAAGCTTCTTGAGTTCTTTAGATAGAAGGTGATCAGGCAGCACAACACCCTGCTTCTTAGTTGTCGATTCCTTGATTCTGATAGAAAGGATAGGTTCGGACAACAAGTCGTGATTGTCGGGGTCATTGAGCCTCTTGGGGATATCAGGATTAAGCCCAAGTGCTCTCTGGATCAAAAGCTTTGTGTATATGACATAGGGAATCTTTGAGCCAAGCTTCTTGTGAAATAGCATCATGTCCTCCTGTTGATCCCAGTTGAGCAAACGATCTAATAAAGAAACTGACTTGTAACAAAAGCTTATCAAGTATTACGCGGAATTTAATACTTAATCTTAAGAAGAAGAACAGTAAACATTCAACACCTCAATATTATTTATTAATACGAATACTCTTACAGTATTAGGGTTTTGCAACCTTGAAGTGTATCAACCTTAGATATAAAACATACGTACATCTAACCTAACCTAGGACCTCCTTTTATAGGCTAAGGAGTCCTATACAATATACAATACGTAACCTACAAGATAAATATCTTTTCCGTATTTATCTAATACAATAAACTAACCGACTATACAAGACTAGCAGTGGTTACAATATATTATCCGTGGTTACACAATACTACTAGCCGCGGTTGTCTTCATCCGTGGTTACACTCTTCAGTCCGTGGTTATATCAAGCCTGTCCGTGGTTCCAGTACTTAGAGTAATTCTTGATCAAAGGAACCTAAAACCCAACAATCCTCCCCTAAACTTGATAAATTCCAACAGAATTCTTCAAGTTTTCTTTAAGCTCAAAACATCTGAATTGGAGGATGTAGCCAAACACTTACTGGCCTTAAGTATCTTCTCATACTTCAACAACAAATCGTAAGCTTGACCATCATAAGAGACTAGCATCTTGATACAACCAGACTTCAACATCTGAGCAATTATTCCTGGATGCTTATTCAGTTGAGGATAATCACCTTCTACAAGCATATGAATAACCTTTCCGGAAACAGTTAAAACATGAACTCCACAAGTTTGATATAAAAACCATCTAGTAACTTGACCATTGTAGAGTCCTTGCCATTCAGGTTCATCATGAGTAGGTTCAAATAGAATCTTCAAATTATGATAAACCAGCCTCTCATGATAATCATTTGGATGTACTTCACAAAATTTATTCTTGTAAAGTATCCAAAGATTCATCAAATCATCTCTATCAAAATACTAAAGCATCTGTGAAAATTTATTATACTCAAAAACTTCATTGTTGAGTCTTTGAATTTTCCAAACTCCTTCACTTCCAATTAAAAGCTTAAACTCATAAGAAATGATTTGATTTACATCTTCAACAACTTTCAATCTCTTAGAATCAGATGTCTCCTGAACCTCAGATTTTCTCTTTCTTTTACTTTGAATCCATTCATCATCTTTTTTAATCCACTCTTCTTCCTTTTTAGAATTCATTGGACATAAATCATCTTTATTAATCCTCATACATCTCTCATAAATTTCCAAAATTCTTTCAAATGAACATCTACTAAGATTATCAGAAACATAAATGCCTGAATTCTTAATAATTTTCATCAATACATTCCTCATCTGAGCCATAGTAGGAGGTTTCTTTCTTATAACCTGTTTCTTTGTTTTGCTCACATTCCTTGCCCATCCATTCATCAGTCTAGCTTTCTCCTCATCATCCAACAGTCTCCATTCTTGCGCAGTAAACTCATCAAGTATTTGTAAAGAAGCT
Source organism: Chrysanthemum seticuspe (assembly GCA_019973895.1). Classification (NCBI taxonomy): domain Eukaryota; kingdom Viridiplantae; phylum Streptophyta; class Magnoliopsida; order Asterales; family Asteraceae; genus Chrysanthemum; species Chrysanthemum seticuspe. The sequence continues at coordinate 102,978,653 of BPTQ01000004.1, forward strand.
TGAAGATAGTTTTGTGATTCATACCATATAGCTAACCATTTCTCACTAGCTTCCTCCTCTTCTTTCTTTCTTTTATCCAAAGCTGATTGATCTTCAGCCAACAAGTTTCTTCCATACTCTTCATCATAAGCTTCTTGTTCTGCTTTATTTTTAAACTTCAGCACTACCTCTTTACCTTTTCCAACATCAGATTGAACCACTTTCTTCTCTAAAGGTTCACCAATAACCAAACTTTTAACTCTGGGTTTGGTTGCAGTAGACTGAACAGATAAAGCAGGTGCAATGATTGGTGTAGAAATAGATGTTGTTTTGCTCAGATTAATCAATGTACTTGCAGCTTCTTTCTCTACTTCTTTAGACTTAGGTGGTAATATAGAGAGAGTTGTGACAACAGTGGAAGTGGTTATGATAGCAGTGGGTGTGACAGTAGTAGGAACAATAGCCAAGTCTGAAACTGCATCAGTGGTTACAAGAGTACTAACCATGGTTTCAGGTATACTATCAGTTGTTATGTTCTGCACTACTTCAACATTCTTCAACTTTTCAAGAACAACCTCATTCCCATCTTTATCAGAAACCAAAAAATCTTGATCTCCACTATCAACATCTTCTTCCATAGGTACACTAACAGATACATCCACAGCCTCCCCTGAATTCATGCCATCACTCCTCCCCTGTTTGGATACATCCTTCGCATTCAGAGCAGTAGAGGGGTCCACCTTCTTTTTCTTTCTTCTCATAGCTTTCAAAACAGCAACTCCAGGTCTTTTCACTTTCTCCAAAACCAATACTCTATGCTTCAACCTCCGAATATCCTTACCCTGAAACACAGTCAACTTCTGTAGACCTGAAATTTTATCCTCCATTATAGCACACTTAACCGTCAATTCATTTAAACGTTCAAGAATATCCTCCCCACTTCGACCTGTGTTAACTGGTCCGAGAGGTGGTTCATTGGAAAAGTCATCATGTACAAAGTCATTAACCGTCAATTCAATGTCAGGTTCCAATCTATCCTCATCACTTCGAGCTGTGTTAACTGCTCCGAGAGGTGAATCCTTGGATATAGAAGACATAGCACCAGACCTAGCCTGATCATCTATGTACCCTGTAGCAGCCAGTTGGCTAGGGATTCCTCCACCTGTGTTAAGTTCCAAAGAACTCTCCACATTAGGAGTTGCCAATGGTTGGGTCTTATTGATGTTTCCACTATCCTGACCAGCATCAAAGCATGAATCAGTAGTGGAAGCCCTTCCAATCATGTCACCTCCACCCCATGTGACAGCCTCATTAACCATACCACTAACACTAGCCTGAGGAAGCTTAGTGCCCTGTGTTCTCCTAGGCCATGATGCAAGACCTTCATTAAACTCAGAATCAGTAGGCAAAGTAAGCATGTGAGGAAATAAAGGAACATCTCTAATGACAACATTCTGTGGCTGATTCCTCATATGTGCAAAAACTCTAGGAAGCATATGATGTACTTCATACTCTCTATCATGTTCAACAGGTTCCACTATTTGATGTTCCACAAGCAGTTGAACAAACCTAGGATACAAATAGTATTTACCCTTCTTCCTAATGTTCTGTACTAACCCCTCATATATCATCCTAGACCAGTTAAATTTCCTTCCATCAGACAAACAAATAATAGCAGTAGCAATTTTTGAAGGAAAGTCATTAAAGCCTGTGGGCTTATTACTCATACACATCAACAAAGTGTGAATCAAAAACTTCCATTGTTGCGAAAACAAACTCTTAAAAAATTGTACCTTTTCACCTCTGTGTGTATACCCTAATCTTTCTAAACCAGCAACAATCTCAACATCTGAAAGATTATCAACACCATCAGCATCATCAAGCCTTAAAACATCTCTAATGATCTCCTCAGAAACAGAAATAGCATTCTCATCCACAACAGTACTAAACACCTCCAAGCCATCAACCTCTTCAAGTTTAGCATTCCTCCAGAACTGATGTATATAGGCTTTAAGAATGGTAGGTTCAACTGTTAAAGCATAGTGAATGGAACTATGAACTAGGAAATCAATCATTTGATGAAACCCTTCAGAGCGAGCATCCTTAGTGAGTACTGCAACAAGGTTATGTGAAGTGGAATACTTTTCAGCCATTGTGATTAATGATAGATATGAAGTGGGTTTAGTGAATAAAGCAAAGAAAGTGATTAGGGTTAAAGTTGAGCGCCAATTGGAAGTGGTTAGAAGATCAAATAAATTGATCCATCCGTGATTTTGGGGAGAGATATATACTTTGCCAAAGTGTCGAAATAACTCCTGTAGTATCCAAAACAAAGGATCATACTATCCGCGGTTCCATAACTGCTATCCGCGGTTGTAACAAACCATCAGTGGATACAAATGATCACTCCTCCAAATATCCAAGAGATTGAGCAAGTAAATCGGTGTTAAATTAAGAAAGAGCTCACACAAATATGAAGGATTACACAATTTTTTTTTTTTTTTTTTTTTTTTTTTTTTTTTTTTTTTTTTTTTTTAACAAAAACAAGCAGCTCACACACCAGCTCCTATGTATACAAATCCTTCATACCTGCAAGTCAAAAACACAAAACAGACACAGAGACAAAGATTATTGTTGTTAGTGGTTAGGAAAAGCCAGAAGTGTTTACAAAAGACCTATCCGCGGTTTAGAACAGGTAAGTCAATATAGTCAACTTCTAGAACTTATCTCAGTCCAATACCCAAGAAACTCATTAACTCTCCAACCACATTTAACCTGCCCCATATTTACTTCAATAACCCTAAACTTCACTTATAAAAAGAACCCTTAATCTCATATAACGCACACACCAATCCAAATCAAAACCCTAATTTCTCCAAAAACCCCAATAATGAGCAGCTCCAACCCAATCAATCTCTCATCAGATGACAATACCTCCTCCAACAGCAGTCTGGAGAGATGGAAAAAGAACTATTTGGCAAGCAATCCAAGCGAAGGAGAGAATATCTCTTCTTTAAGTTCGTATGTATCACCCTATGAATATACAGACGAAGAAACATCTCCCATGACAGTCAGTGCACATCCACAAGAATCCCATCCATGGCGATTTGACATACCTCCACAAGATCCACGACCATTAAAATCCCCATTTCTTCCATCATCAGAAGATGATAGTGTAGTGAATCCAAGTGATGCTTCAGAAGACTCTGATGACTCTTCTAAGAAGAGGACTTCAAACCCCAAACCTTCATCATCCAACCCTCAACCAAGACCACGAGCAAGAAACCCACCACTCCCTAAGGACAGAGAGGTGGTTCTTGGTCTTTCTGCACCAAGTTGTGGTGCTTCTTCACACATCGTAAGGGGGAAGGGAAAAAGGAAGATGGAGTAAGTTGCTGAATGGTAGAATAAGTAGATGGAGCACAATAAGAATATCATATAATCCATCTATCTGACACAATCAGCTTCAGCTTCTTCGTTTGCATCAATCCATCCTTCCCATTTTGATCCTTAGCTGCTTCGTCGTACTAGTCATGCATATGATAAATGCATATCCAGCAATCAAACGATATAAGCAAGGATAGTAGTAGTAGAAGTATTAGTAGAAAATCATGTATAGATGTAGTCTTTAATTAGCACTTGAAGTTTCATTGTAAGCTGTAAGCTGTAAACTATTTTGTTGAATGAACAATGTAACTTCAGTACTTCTTGAATCTCTATAATGACTTGTCTTTTATCTGCACAATGGTTAGTGGAAACACAGAACAACTAGCAGTGGATTGATCAACTCTATCAGTGGTTAGAAGCAACACTGTCAGTGGATAGAAACAAAAATAGCAATACTAAGATTACATAATAACAGTTCAATACTTATACAAACTTATACAAAACAATTTGAGAGTTTAGAAAGTAATCATTCCAATACTAACAACAAGATACTGAAACCTCCCCACATCAAAAGCTTTGGTGAGAAGATCAGCAACATTGAAATCAGTATGGATTTTTACCATTTGAATCAACCTTTTCTCATTACAATCTCTAATAAAGTGATGTCTTATCTCAATATGTTTAGTTCTAGAATGTAAAACAGGATTTTTGATAATGCAAATTGTACTGTTATTATCAATGTAAATCTTAGTATGCATAAAATTGTACCCAAAATCCAGCAATTGATTCTGAATCCAAAGAACTTGACCACAGCAACTAGCAGCAGCCACATATTCAGCTTCAGTTGTAGAATTAGCCACAATAGTTTGCTTTTTACACTGCCAAGAAATTAATCTGCTTCCCAAGAACTGACATCCTCCAGTGGTAGATTTCCTATCCAGACTAGCTCCAGCATAGTCACTATCAGTGTAGGCCACCAAATCAAAAGGGGAATCCTTAGAGTACCAAAGGCCCAATTTAGGATGACCTTTCAAATATCTAAAGATCCTCTTAACAGCATTCATGTGTGAGGTATTTGGTGTTACTTGAAATCTTGCACACACACATACTGAGAACATAATGTCTGGCCTAGATGCAGTAAGATACATGAAAGATCCAATCATGGATCTGTACAACTTCAAATCAACCTTGGGACTTCCATCATCTGGTAGCATAGGTTTCTGAGTCTCCATTGGTGTACTTGCACTCTTCACATCTTGAAACCCAAACTTCTTCAAAACATCTGCTACATACTTGTCTTGACTAATGAAAATACCATCAGTCCTTTGTTGAACCTATAGCCCCAAAAAGAAAGTGAGTTCTCCCATAGAACTCATCTGAAACTTATCATGCATAAGTTTCTCAAAATCTCTGCATAGCTCCTTGTTAGTAGAGCCAAAGATGATTTCATCTACATAAACCTGAACCAGTAAAATATCATCTTTGTGCTTTCTAATGAACAAAGTTTTATCAATCAGTCCTCTTTTAAACCCATTGTCCATCAAATAAGTAGATAGGCATTCATACCATGCCCTAGGAGCCTGATGCAATCCATACATAGCCTTCCTCACCCTGTAAACCTTGTCAGGATGATCAGGATCTTCAAAACCAGGAGGTTGACAAACATAAACCTCCTCATCAATAGTGCCATATAAAAATGCACTTTTAACATCCATCTGATACACAACAAAATTCTTGAATGAAGCATAAGCCAAAAACAATCTAATAGCCTCTATCCTTGCAACTGGTGCAAATACTTCATCATAGTCCAAACCTTCAGTTTGTGTGTATCCTTGAGCAACCAACCTTGACTTGTTCCTCACTACAATTCCTCTTTCATCCCTCTTGTTTCTGAACACCCATTTAGTCCCAATAGCCCTCTTCCCATTTGGAAGATCAACCAATGTCCAAACCTCTTGAAGTTTGAACTGAAGAAGCTCTTTTTGCATTGATTCTACCCAGCCTTCTTCTGATAAAGCTTCTTCAACTCTCTTGGGCTCCTTTTGAGACAGAAAACAAGCAAACAGACAATTTTGTAGATCTTTATGACTGTTTCTTTTGTGAAGAGATCTTGCAAAGAACCCATGTTTAGGAAAGGGTTCAGTGTTCTTAACCCTGCTTCTTGTTTGAACTGGAGTATTCAAATTTCCAAGAATCTGTTCCTTGGGATGAATCTTGTGAATTCTGGTAGTAGTAATTGGACTTTCATTAATTACAGTTTCCAAATTAGACAAATCAGCATTGAAGAATTCATCCATGTCTTCATCATCAGTAGGAGTATCAATCTCTATTAAATCAGGCATATTAGGATCATGTGGATACTCCTCATCACCAAATAGTGGCTTTGGATGTGGTCCAAAGTAAGTACTATCACTAGTACTTGTAGGCGGGATTGCACTTGAACTATCAGTGGTAGAAGATGGCTTGTTAGCGGTTACAGTTGGCCTATCAGTACTTTCAGTAGGCTTAGCAGTACTTGTAGACTGCTTTTTCTTCTTTTCAATTTCTTCTACCGACACTGAGTTATCTTTCAACAACTCATCCTTATCTTGATGATGATTAACATTGCCTCCAGTATTCAGTACATCATCATCAGTGGGACCTTGCTTGTGAATGATGGAAGGAACAGAACCAGCTTTCCACTTTTCAACCAAATAGAACTCCTTTGGAGAATCAGCTTCTTTTGAAGATGTATCTGCCTCAGAATCCTTTTGTGTTCCTGCATCAGCATTAGTGGAAGTTCCTGCAATGATAGGCTCATAATTCATAGATTTGGTTAGCATATCAATGTTAAACAACCAGTCTGGTCCTTTGGTCTCAACACTAGGAGTCTTTTCACTGAATTGAACATGTAAGTTCTCTTCAACAATTCTAGTCCTCCTATTGTATACTCTAAAAGTCTAAAGGCTTTGCTATTAGTGGAATAGCCTAAAAAGTATCCATCATCTGCTTTTTCTTGAAACTTGCCTAGGTAGTCTATGGTATTCAAAATGGTAACAGGACACCCAAAAGGTTTTAGGAATGCAATCATTGGCTTCCTATCATGTAACAGCTCATAGGAGGTCTTGTTATGAGGCTTCACTACCTTACTTCTGTTTTGCACATAACATGCAATTCCTACAGCTTCAACCCAAAAGGTAGTTGGTAACTTAGACTCTGACAACATGGTCCTAGCAGCCTCAATTAGTGTTCTATTTTTCCTTTCAGCTACACCATTCTGTTGTGGTGTCCTAGCAACACTAAACTGTCTTTCAATACCTTTAGCTACACAGAACTGATTCATCACTTCATTCTTAAACTCAGTTCCATTATCACATCTGATTACTTTGACCTTATGATTTACTAGATTTTCTATCTTAGTAATGAAACTCTTAAGAATCTCACTAGTCTCACTCTTAGCAGCCAAAAAGTATACCCATGAAAATCTACTATAATCATCAGTGATAACTAGGCAATACTGCTTATGGTTCAAGCTTTTAACAAAGGTAGGTCCAAATAAGTCCATATGAAGCATAAACAGTGGTTGTGTTATGGTGTTTACAGTTTTGGTCTTACAAGAAGCTCTATATTGTTTTCCTTTTTGACAGGCCACACACAGTTCCTTACACTCAAAAACCTTTGAAGGTAACCCTCTCACTAAGTTTCCATTTACCAGTTTATTGATTGTTTTGTAATTGAGATGACCTAGCCTTCTATGCCACAGTTTTGACTCATCTACAGATGCTTTAGCAAACAAACATAAGGACCTATTAGGAAGAACATCTTTAAGATCAAAACAATATATATTTTCCTTCCTAGGTACCCTAAGTTGTATAAACTTCTCATCAGGCATCTTAAACTCAGGAGACAACACCACACACTCAGTTTCCCCAAAAAGTACCCAGTTTTTCTTATCACACATTTGAGAAACACTGAATAAATTGTACTTAAGTCCCTGTACCAAATAGACTTTTTCAAAGTCTAAACTTCCTGTTCTGATTGTGCCTCTGCCAAGTATCTTTCCTCCCTTTGGATCATTGCCAAATGCCACATATCCTCCATCAAAAGCTTCAAAATCTTCCAGATTACTTCCATCCCATGTCATGTGTAAAACCCTAAAATTTCTAATGCGTTAAATGACCGTTGTGCCCCTCAGGTAATATAATTATGAAAACTCGTTAAACTTGTCAGACTCGTTAACACGTTTACCACTAATCTTATAAATGAATTAAAAATGACGTCAACTTACACTTAGGTCGCAAAAAAAAAAAATAATAAATAAATAAATTCGACACGTGAAAAGTCATTTGGACCTAATTACATATGCTAATCACATGAACATTTGAACTAAATTAAATACCATTATATTGTAATAAAGGAAAATTGATTTGGCCACCTAATCTCCCTCTAATCTCGGCTGATATACATGCCCCACAAAGCCCATTCTTTTTCAAATTTGGAAAGTGAATTATGGTCTTGATTTTTCATTAATATAAGCCGAAATTTCCTGCTCTCCATTCCCCTAATCACGTTTAAATTAACTACCCTTTATTCATTCTAAAACAAATCCTAAAACCCTAGTTTCTTCCTCCCAAGTGACGGCAAAAGACCCTTTTCTTTCCCATTTTTGTTGAAGGCTCGAAGGGGGCTTCCTTTGGGTGTGCTGTCGTAGGTTTTCCCCAAGCAAAAGGATTGGCTGGTCGTGGTACTGCTACTGTTTTTGGCATGGAAATCTCACACCTGGTCATGGGTTTCTAGTACGAGATAAAGATGTTGGTTGTTGTCGCCTCGGTCCTTGTCGTTTCATCTCTTTCACGCTGCTAAGGTAACTCCTAACACCATCATCTCGTCTCCTTAAATCTCTTTGTGTCATGATTATTGTCGTGGGTTTTGTTCTCCATCCGCATGCTTTCTATACGAATTTTACTAACACATAAAATGATAAAACGAGTTTGCATAAAATTATAGCGTAACGCATCCATCCACTCGTTTCTTGTCCTTCTTTTATTTATTGATTTGGGTCGCATGCTTGCACTTTTTCGAATGCACATACACATGGAATTTAACACATCTATATGACTAGTTTAAAAAGAAAAAAAAAGAGAGGCCTAGTAGTAATATTTATGAAACGAAAATAGAGGCATGCATGGTTATATATGGCTTGGTTGAGTGTGATTTTATGTAAACTTGTGCCTCGTTATTTATGTGGTTGTGTGCTTGATGAATGTGCGAGCTACATGGTTAAAACGTGTGAGTGTGGAGATGTGTATGAAAGTCGTGTGTGTAATGTGTGATCAAGTCCGATTCGAGTCGATATAATATTATCATAGAACTATAAAAAGTATACATCAGAGAGTGTGTTGTAATATGTTTCGTCAACTATATTCACCAAGAGCATTAATAAATAATCATGTACATGAGAGTATAAGCATGCTTAGATCAAATCTTCAAACTGTTGTAGGTATGTTAACGTCTGATGGGGTGCATGGGTACCAAATTGTATGAGCATTCATGAGCCTTGTTTCATGATGATTTGTGCATGGAAATCCTATATAACTCGTGGAGTTTTGTAAACCAAAAGAATAATTGGTAGTCTTATGGGGGGTAACATGGAGGGTCATCGCGGGATTTATGGGTAATTTTTACGGGGTGTTTAACGTGTGTTGGCGGAGATGAGTCGGGGGTTAATAGTAATGTGTGCGTACTTGAACGTAAATGTTGGTCATTTGAACCGCTAGCAAGCTTTAAAATGGACCGATCATATACTATAAGTTGTTTTTCTTCTCTTTTTCATCAAACGTTATTAACATGCATATGATTTGTGATATAAAATCTTTAGTCAATTTACATTATAAACCCTATACTTGAAATAATGACCATGTAAACCTCAAACTTCGAGATAATTACCATGCGAACCCTATACCTTGAAGTATTATCTAATAAAGCTTTAAAATAGGATATGTGTCATGTTAAATATTTAATTTCGCCATTTATCATTTGTAACCCTTAAGTTTGGCTAATTAATAATTATTACCCTAAAGTATTTATTTATGTCTGATCGGTGCAAAACCGTCAAGTTATCTCACGCAAGCTAGCCACTTGTGAATGACCAACCGTAAGAAACTCAAAACAGCTCAAACACCAAATGCAATTTAAGATCAGAGGAATATAGGGAATTCCTGGGTCGTTAAGTCCCACGGAGGATGAATTGGTGTTAAACAACTTCAGATGATAGAATGATCACTAAGGATAGTGATCAGTAAGGATTTTTATGGATAATTACCTCAAGAAAAGATCTACAAATTACAGTGACTTAAATGCAAATTAAAAGAAATTAAAAAGTTAAAATATATTAAATAAATGCTATCACTATTTTTACAATGATGTTTTTGTGATTTTATAAAACTAAATGACTTAAATAAACTATCTTAACTAAAACGTAAACTCAAATTATCTAAAAACGTTACTTAAAATGGAAACGTACGTTATTTATAAAAATTACGCTGGAGCGCAAGACAAAACGTAAAATTTATGAAATAAAAGTCCTACAAGTGTAAAAATAATTTTTTTACGTACTATATGACAAAAGAAAATTTTAGAAAAAAGATTTATATTTTTTTGACTTTTAAATTTTTTATTATGAATTAAATACTATATAACACTAGTTAAATGTTTAAAAATACTAAAACAAATGAGAAAAATCTGAAACTTTTTTGTAAAATACTTTATAACATTACAAAGCTAAAAAAAATGCAAAACATGAAAAAACTGATTTGGATAAGCTGGTAATAAGCTAACTAAACCAAATAAGCTAAACTGGACAAGAGTGGTTAAGTATTTGATTGTGTAGGATATGACCAAGACAAGTCCCAAGGGCAATTGGTATCCAGGTACACACTAACGCGCTCCAAAGGGGGAGGTCTCAGGTTCGAGCCTGCCTACCCCCTTTTTGCCAACCATTTTATTTTTGGAATTTTTCTTTACAAACTTATTAAGTACATTAATATAAGCATATTTATTAACTGGAACTTTTTATGAAAACTACCAATAAGCTCTGAAAAAGCTTATTTGTCTTAACAGTGGTCTAAGATTTGAAATAAGCTAAAGAGTTTAAGCCAATTGGCTTATAAGCTAGTAAATAAGAAAAGGAAACTGGAATTTAGTTAAACTAATGATAATAAGCTATAATGATAACTGAAAAAGCAAAAGAACTTATAAATAAGCACTAAACAAACCTAAAATAAGCTTAAGCTTAACTGTAACACAGTACACCTTTTTGGTTTACTAGGCACTTTCTAGATCAAATTTAAGCACTGTAATAAGCTACAAAAGGAAAATAAACACTGCAATTAATAAGTTGACCAAGTGAGCTTTCTAAAAAACTAATTTACAAGGTTTAGCAGCCACTAATAAGCTCTTGAGGAGCTTATGAAA